>CM053602.1:2877571-2896695 GCA_028646575.1 Pseudocheirus occidentalis | reverse complement strand
AGGGCAGGTTTAAAAAAGCTTAAAACTGCCCTAAGACTTTTGGGACATGCTTTATTATCAAACTTGAGAGAGATACTACAGGTATCCTTGGCCCTATTTTGTGGATGAGGAAAATGTGAGATTCGTCCAGTAACTATTTGAGGTGGGATTTGAACACACATCTTTGAAGGATTAGCTTTGACAAGAAGACTCATCTCCTTCTCAGAGACTGAGCAAAGGAAGAGAGGAAGCTATACAGGAGCTTCAAGGTATGGGGGGTGGGAGAAAGAAGAGGCAGCTCATGACATCAGGCCTCAAACTTCTCAGGTAAGTAGAAGGTGAATTCCTCTGTCTGATAGTGCCTGAGGAGCAAGGGATTTGGGGGAGTAGCTACAGGAGGCATAATACAGCTAATGAGGTAAGAACCAAAGGATTGCCATACAACAGCAAGGACCCAGCTGAGACTGGAAAGCATGAATTGTTAGTGGGCCCAGCCAACATAATTGCACTCGTGACCCCTTCAGCACTTCTTTAATTGTGAGTTTCCATATGGGCTCATGACCACAATTTAAGAAGTGCTGCGAAGTCTAGCAGAGTTTAGCAGTGAGGCAAAGCTAGGGGTCCAGAGTTGAGGAGAACTGAGGCACCAAAAGCGATATGGCCAAGGAGTGAGAAACCCAAGAGAAGAAAATGAGAGAAGGGCATAGGCAATAGAAAGGAAGCTGAGGGATAGTGATGAGGATAAAGACTAGATTTAGAGCAAATGAGGCAGAGGGAGCAGCGGGCACAGGAGAAAATGAGATTAGGATGAGAGGGGGGCACTTTATGGGACTGGGCCCAGTGGCAAGCAATAGCACCCAGGCCTCAGTAGCTTGAGCTGAGGTGATGGAAGAAAACCTGGTGCCCTCTTGGTGAACAAGACAAGCTCTGCCTCCTCCTACTGCTTGTGCTCCTGTTCCAGGCTCCTGAACCCCATCTGGGCTTCTTTTGTAGACAGACATGGGCACTGGAGCTAGAAGGGACCCAGCCGATGCCCATAATTTTTCAGATGAGGGCACTAAAGCCCAGAGAGTTGGGGCGACTTAGCCCAAATGGTACTCTGACTCCAAATCTCTCCTTCTTTCCACTGGAACAAGATAAAACAGAGACTTTCCATTTCATAAAATTAAAAGGCTTTTTTCATGAACAAAAATCAACATATCTAGAATAAGAGAAATTATTGATCAGGGGAAAAATTTTGTCACAAATATTTCAGCTAAGATATGCGTCTTTTATATACAGAAGTGATACAAGCCAATTTCAACAGAAGAACCGTGAGAAAGAGCCTGCTCCGAATCACTCAGGAGAAATGCAAGCTGAAAACAACTCTGAGGTTTCACACCTCACATATGACTTTGGCAGGTTGGAAAAAACCCACTTCTCCTAAAAACCTCTCCACCCCATTTATCTCTTTTTTCTGCTATAGAAATACTCGATTGCATGGAGATGGCTAAGCAGCTTTCTAGTCCAGGGTTTCTTAAACTTTTTCCACCCTTGACCCCTCCAGTGCTTCCTAAACTGTGGGCTTCCAGCCCTTCCGGGGACAGCACACAGTCATGGACTGCTGTTTGGAAGGACCAGATGTCTACCACTTTCTCCTAAATTTGGCCTACAGACACCTAGGACTAAGCATTCCTTTGCCAGCACCTTGCCAAAGAGACCCCCATAAAGTAGATGTTCTGGGGGATGTTTGAGGAGTGTGAAAGGCAGGAGGCCAAGCAAGAAGATGAAAAAAGGCAAGGAGGGTATGAAGTAAAGTGTGGGAGGAGAGAGGAGAGAGAGGCAAAGGTTGGGGGGCTGGAGAGTCTAGTAAGGAAAACACAAAGAACTCAGTCTTGGACTTGGAATGAGGAGAGATGTGTCCTGAATCCTGCTTTTGCTTGAATCGCAGTAACTGTGTGACCCAGGGCAAGTCACTTAACCCGTGGGAGGAGAGAGGGGAGAGCTTGTAAGTGTTTAACAACTAGAATTTCTGGGGAAAAAGTATGTAAGACACTTCTAAGTTAAGTCTGCATTATTAATTCTTTCTTAAGTCTGGACACTGAACAAAACAATAAATGAAGGCCTGATGTGTGATGATGCTGATTTTCAAGGTGTAAAATTCCAGAAATTTAGTAATCACTCTTGTAAGCTAATGAGAACTAGCTCCAGCACATTGCCTCAGTTTCTGGATCTGTAAAGAGGAGACAACAAACAATACTCAAGTGAGCTTAGCAAACAGAATGCATCCTTCTCCAGGCCAGAGATCACGCCCTTTTTTGTCTCTGACTCTCAAACACAGATTCTCAAGAGTTGGCGAATTCTGATTCTTGCTCTCACATCCAACTTGGAGGACACCCTAAAAGGGGCTCCAGGAGGAGGCCTATAATCCCATCAGGAGATCCGAGGTTACAGAATAAGGGTTTAAGGAGCCCTGAAAAGCGGTAGGGCAGTGGACCAGAAGGGACAAACCTAAGAGAAAGCTACTGAGCTCTGACCTGGGTAAAGAGGTGACTGGCCGGCCAAGCCTTGTAAGTCCCCAAACAGAGCCAGGCCTGGCCCGATAGGCTTCCACCAGAGCTCATAAGGCCTTCTGGTAGGGAAAGGGCTGCTCAGGTCGGGGGCAGGACCAACAAGCACCGCCATCACCAACAGTAGTCATGGTCACTTTGTAGATGTACTTTCTGCAGGCCATTCATTGTGCTAAGCACTGGGGATATGATGGAAAGCCGACATCAGGGTGTTCATGTCCTCACGGGAGAGAGAATGTGCAGACAACTCCACAGTCCCAAGCTACAGATGGGCATTAAGAGTGATGGGATGGGGCTCTTCCAGAAGGCAGGATCTGAGGGAAGGGGAATTGAGAGCATTCCTGGAAGTGGGACAGCCATGAAGAATGCAGAGGTGGGAGATGGGGCACAGCAAGCCTTCTTGGTCACTGGATCAGAGGGCAGGTGCCAAAGAGTCAGAAACCGCTTTGAAGCCAAACAGAATTCCATATTTGATCTTGGACCAAAAGGGAGCTATAACTCAGGGGTGGGGCAGGACACAGTCAAGTCTTGCAGCTGAATGGAAGGAGGGCTGAGGTGGCAGGGGCCTGTGTGAGAGGGGGCAGTATCAGAGGAGAGAAGGCGGCATGTTCAAGAGATGTTCCAAAGGTACAATGGCTAGGCACCATATTGGATTAGGGGGGTGAGAGAGGACGAGGAGCCCATGGGCACTCCTGAGGCACAGGGAGGACGGGAGTGCTCTTCATTGTAATAGGGAAGAAAGGAGGAGGCAGAGCTTTGGGGAAAGATAATGAATTCTGCTTTGGATATTCTGAGTTTAAGACATCCACCAGCTGGGGGCGGCTAGGTGGCGCAGTGAATAGAGCACCAGCCCTGGAGTCAAGAGGACCTGAGTTCAAATCCAGCCTCAGACACTTAACACTAGTGACCTTGGGCAAGTCACTTAACCCCAATTGCCCTGCTCCCCCCTCCAAAAAGCAACATAAAATTTTAAAAAGATGTCTACCAGACTTGGCTTGGAGAGCCAAGTGTTTCTCTTCTGTCCTCTCTACGAGTGGGCATCATCAGTGGAATCCCTCTCCCAAAGGACAGCCCTTCAAATATCTGAAGCCCTCTATCATGTCTCCCCTGAGCCTTCTCTTCTCCAGGTCCTTCCACAAAATTCCCCCAGTGACCTCTGCACAGAGGTCACGACCTCTTTCCTTGGCTCCCAGGACACCTCGGTGGCCCCCAAAAGATAAAGAGCTTATAGCCTAAGGGGCAAGCCCAAATAAAGTCACTCTGAATGGTTAATCAAAGGTGAGAAGCCCAAGAGAACCATCCCCAAGATGTTTGGGCCAGGGCCCAAAAGGAGATCTGAAGGCCCTTTAGGGAAAGGGGTGTTCAAGGCCTACAGCTCCAAAGGCACCAAATGGTGACTCACAGCTTGATGTGGGCAGAGGAGAGAGAACTATTCTAAGTCTTTGGGGTGACCAAAGCAAGGAACAGCAAAGGCTTGGCCTTGGCGGGAAGGAAATTGGTGACCACAATGGGTCCCTTGCAGGAAAGATATGGGGTTATTCTGGGCCTTAGTCTTCAGTGCAGCTTAGATCAGAGAAGCCAGGGCTTTAGCTATCTTATCTAGTGTCCCAGTCTTACTCACTGACCCAAGCATGACAAAGCAAGGCCTGAGCTAACTGCCCTTGCTCTGACCTATCGCTCTCCTAGCTGCTGATTCTCAATGGCTAGTGAAGAGCAGTCTGGGAGCATCTCCCACTCCCATCTGTCTCATCTCCAGCCGTTTCTCTGATCATCCTCTGGAGCTTCTCCTTCATCTCTCTATTGATTTTCCTAACCTCAGTACTATAAGCACCTACTGGATGGGGTGGAACATGTGGACTTTGGGCCTGTCTCGTGTCTGTGGATGATGTCAGATCCAGAATCTGGCTCCTTTGAGGTCCAAGGTTCTCATATTTTAAGGAGGAGGAAATGAGTCAAAGGAGCCTGAGTTCTCACAAGGGCCAAGTGACAGAATCCAGAGAGCCTCAGAGATGAGTATCATTCAAGAGGACCAGGAAGGGTCTGGAAGCGGGGAGGGACCCTAATGAGAGCCCACGTGACCATCTTAGACAGGGAGAAACTGAGGCCTAAAGAGGGTAAAGGGATATGCTGAAGGTCAGAGCAAGTCAGGGCCAGAGGTCTGGAAGACATCTCTGGGCCAACAAAACGGCCACCAGGAGCCACTCTGGCCACAAGGGAAATCCTTCATCCTACAGAGAGACAAGTGAAGAGATCAGAGAATCCTCAACTCTCAGAGTGGGCATCTTGCCTACCCTCCTACCCAGTACCTGAATCCTCTCTCTAGTACCTCTAGTGATGGGAAGCTCACTACTTCACAATATAACTGCTCATTAGGCAAGTCCTCCTCTCTCTAGGTTTTACACTGTGCTGCTCAGATGGAAGACAACTGCCCCAATTCAACCACTTCACAGTAGGAGGCAAACCATCATCTTCAAAGTGTTTCAAGGCCCTCAGTACAAAGGAGCTGAAAGGACATGGGCACAAGCTTTGCCTCAAACACTTAACTGGCTACTGTGCTTTTGACTAAGTCACACTCAAGTTCAAGTTTCCTCATCTGTGAAATGGGGAGAATGATGGGGCCCAGACGGGAGAGACGATCAGTGTGGGAACTGGGGAAGTGCTGCTGCTACTATGCTGGGCATTTGGGGGCAGAATTTCCTTCAGCTTTAATGCCATGGTCCTACCCAACCGTTTTAGGGGAAAGGGAATCTGTTACAATACATTTCCATATCTTCTTTGCCTTTAGTAAGTAACAGCATTTCTGAAAACAACATCGTGTCTGAACTTCAGAGCAAGAATTAGGGCCCTAGGAAATCTTTTGGGTCAACTGGGTCATTTTACAGAGGAGGAAATTGAGGCTCAACGAGGGTGCCAGACAGTAGGGCTTCCATCGGGATTTCAAAATCCCCAGGAACCCAGATCTGGGCCAGGCCCCTGGGTGGCTGTGTGTGCACCCACACAGAGACAGAAGAGAGAGAAGGCTGGGAAGGCACCAGCCCATTACTATCTACCCTCACTGGGCCTCAGAGCCCAAGCCAAAGCCATCTAAGCTTAACCCCACACTGGTGAGGTCTGAGAACCCAGCTGACCAGCACACTGCCTGGTACTGAGCAGAAGGGAGAGGGAAGAGGGAGAGACACAGACAGGGAGGAGGGCAAAGAGGGAGGGGAAGAGCAGGGAGACAAGAGGGAGAATGGAAGAAAGAGAGAGGGAGGAAAGGAGAGAAAGGAAGGAAAAGGGATAGGGGCAGGAAGGAAACAGAGAGAGAGTGAAGGAGGGAGAGAGACAGAGAGAGAAACACACACAGAGACAGGGAAGAGAGAGAGATGGAGAGAGGAAGGGAGAGAAGGAAACGGAGGGGAGGAGAGGTAGAGGAAAGATAGGAGAGGGAGGGAAGAGGAGAGAGGAAAGGAACTAAAAGGAAAGAGGGAAAGAGAAAGAAAGGAAAAGATGGGGAGGAAGGAAATGGAGAGAGAGAGAGAGAGAGAAAGAGAAAGAGAGAGAAAGAGAGAGAGGAGAAGAGACAGTGGAGGGGAGGAGGAGGGACAGAAATCCACAGAATTATAATTCATTGTGCAAAGTCTCGAAGGAGGAGTGATGGCACAGGAGTGGGAGGCCCACAATGCCTCTGGGGTGGAGTACAAAGCAGGGGATGGCCAGAGATGCTCATTTGTCCACTCCTGAGGACACATGGAATTCCCACTGGTCCCAGCACAATCTCACAAGCCTCTCTCATTGGTTCAGGGGGCACTCTTTACTCTTCTAAGTTGCCAGTAAGAAGTCAGCACTGGCCAAGTGGGGAGGGGGAAATGATGGGGAAAAATCATCAACTGAGAGAAAAATGGTCACCTGGGGCCTGGGCAATGCTGGTGTAGTGGAGAGGAGTTGTGGGAGGGGCCTCGAGGGAGTGAAGGTCAGGGTTCCGGTGACCACACACCTTTTCCCACTGAAACATGGACACACAGACACATTTAGACCAAGATCATAAGAGGCCTAAGGGTCTGCTGCCACTGACGCCTCACGCTCATTTCCATCAGCACATTATAAACTCCTTGAAGGCAAACATTGTCTTAGATACCTACAGACCGGCAAAGCCAGGCCATGAGGCCATCCCCCTGCCTGACATGTCACCACCTTAGGAGGTGGCTCATGTGCAAGAGGGACTCATGTGGGACCCCCAGGGGCCAGGGCCAGCCCACTTCCTTGGGGATCTTTCTTTGTATCCCCACTGCTTAACACAGAGCTGGAGTCAAAGAATGAATGAATGAATGAATGAATGAACGAAAGAAGGGAAGAGCAACTCAGGAAAGAAGGAAAGGTCCTGCTTGTCTCCTTTGGGGCAATCGTTTACATGGAGAAATGAGACTGGCAGGTCTTCCAAAGCCACCAGCAGCCCTGGGAGGCCCTGCCACCCACTTCTCCAGCCCACTGGCCTTCTAGAAACCTCACTGTCCTCCAACCCACATCAGGGTTTGTCCATTCTGCCTTCGTAGTATCTTTGCCATCCATCTCCTCCTCTCTGCTCCCGTCACAGAACCCTCAATCTGAGCCCTGTCACCTCTCCCCTGGACACTTGCTGCAGCCTCTGAGCCATTCCCCTGGCCTCTAGTCTCTCCCCACTACAGACTGCCCTTCACTCCACAGGCCTGAGCATGCTTCGATGCCTCCCTGTTCTTTTAGATTAAGATACAAACTTCTCAATTTGGCATTTCAAGCCCTTTGTAAACTTGGTTCCAACCTATCTTTTCAGGTCAATTACACATTATTTCCCTCCCAGCACTCCACACTCCAGCCAAAAGCAGCATCTGATATCCTGCTTTCCTCCCTGCCCAGAATGTCTGTCCTCATGTCTGCTCCTTGGACCCCCACAGTTCCCCCTCCAAGGCTCAGGCCTCTCCTGCTTACCCTGCCCATCCCATACAGGGATTTTGCATGTGCCCTCTATTTGTTTCTCTGTGAATGTATTTTGTCTTCTAGTAGAAAGCAGGGCCTTTTCAGGCTTTGTCTCTGCATTGCCAACATGTGGCATAAAACTTTGCACAAAGTGGGTATGGGGTATGGGACAGCTCAGGTTTTTAGCTGGCATCAAAGTACCAGCTTTGCTCTGGCAACCAGCCCCAGAAAGTGACTGGGCACAGAGGTAAGAACCACAATACCAAAGGTGATCAAAAATCCTGATGTCCTAAGTGTCTTCCAGCTGGAGAGTGTCCAGTGGGCACCTGTAGTGGTGGTGGTAAGTACCCTTCAGCCAGGTCTTCCCAGCTGTGGAAGGTAAAAGCATGGGCCTAGGAGGTGTAAGGGTCTTGTTAAAGAGGCCATGAGCTCATCGTGCTTAGCCCCAACGGGGATTTGTGAGTTCCAATCCCTGCCCAAGTTGCCCAGTGGCCCCAGACACACTCAAATACCTCGGTGGATCTATGGAGCCACGAGCCCAGGGCCAAGAGCACTCCTGTTCTGTGGGAGTCACCTGGGCCTTTCCAGACAGTTTCTGCAGGGCTTCTTGAACTTTCACTCACCACTTTCACTGTTTTTTACTCTGGGGCTGTCACTGTAACCCCTGGATGAGAAACACATACATGGATGTGAAAAGGTCCAGAAAAGGAGACGAACCATAGTGAGAGCAGGAAATGGAATTGGGGGCTTGACACAATGAGCATCTGAGGCGGAAATCAGATGATGGAGGACCCTTCTATCTCAGGGAGATTGCGGGATTTGAACATGTGCACGAGAGAGATCTTGCTTTTTGAAAAATTATTTTTTATTTCTTGTTATTCTGAATTCAACAAAACCCCAACAAACAGCACCTCCATGTACAACGAAGGACAGAAAAGAAGATGGGCCATGAAAGCAGTGCTCTCCATTCTGGACATGTTGCTTTTTATTTCAAGTACAGTGTCTAATAAAATCAGCATGTTCACTTCCAAGCAGACTTGCTTGTCTCCTGGGAGATGCCAGGTTGGAGGCATTTCAGTGCACTGAAATGCACATGGCTTGGGAGGAGAGCTCTTCTTCTTTTGGGCAGGTAATGACACAGCCTGGGGTCCTCTCTAAAATATACTTCAACTCAATCATCACTCTTACAGCCATGCTCCCTTCAGTGCAGACTCCTTCTATATCTCTTTGGTCTGGGCTCTCTCTCCCTGAGCTCCCAAAGCACAGCCACGTTCCCATTAGCAAGGACAGAGGAAAAACGAGAAGAAAGCCGACAGGCCTGTTTCGTTTCCTGTCTGTCCTTCCAACTCCATCTCTACCAGGGAGGGCTAAGAAGCCCTGGTTCTGGGGAGGAGCTGGCTTAGCATTCTGCTCTGGTCTTCCATTTTCTTGCTTTTCTCTGTTTTTGTGAGGTGACAATCTCCGGTCCTTGTCCTCCTCTTCTTCCTCCTCAGTGTTTTGCTCATCAGTTTGTACTTCAAACTAACAATGCCCTTGGTTGTCTCATTCAAAGAGCAAATGTTTGCTGGCTGAGGTGATTTTCTGTGCTCTTTTGGCCTCTTGGTGGTGACTGTTCAATATCAATTTAACTTTTCTTGAGAAATACTGATAATTTGAGCCAATGTCTTTACTTTCATCCATTTCCCATTTTTCAGAGTCAACAGCTTGTTTAAATAGGTCTGATTGCATGCAGGGCCTTCTTTCTCTTAATTTGTTATTGATTTGGACCTTTATTCTCCGCAGTCAATGAGCAGACTGCACAGAGCTGGGTAAATGGAAATGATTCCCAGGCTGCTCCTGCTATTTCCACAGGGAATTTCATTTCAGGGGTGATATTGTCTGGGACTTAGAGATCTCTTCCTTGATGATTCTTCATGAGAAAAGATGGTTTCTGACATCCCTTCCAGCTCTAAATCTCTGATGTCACATGGGGGGGGGGTTCTGAGAAGATCTGAGAAGATTTTATCATCCTCTGACCTCTTTAGTTTCTTAATTGTAAATCATATTTTCCAATGTATTTTTCACTACCCTCCCTGGTGCCTACCTTTGCATCCAAATCACCAAATATCAAGGTCGGTGTTGCTTTGGCCTAGAAGAGCTGATCAGACTCTTCACTGGATTTCTTGTCTTTGCCATCTTCTGCCACAGGGGCTGATCTGTTGGCTTATCCCCCCTTTTATGAGAACTGCAAGTTTCCATGAAAATCTGCCCAAATGTGGAGTGGTTACATGCTGAGCTGGAAACGTATGGCATTCCATATGGGAGGTCAACTGTCTGTCATTTGTGGCCTAGCTGAGGATAGTAGGCTGCTCACTGGGTGAGGCATTCTTGGGCCACAGTGACCCACAAAACAGATGAAAAGACAACATGGCCCCTGGACCCATCATACTCCCTTCTCTTTCCCCACGGCAGAAAAGGGAACGGGGGGGGGGGGGCAGGGAGGGGGGGGCTTCACAAAACAGGATTGAGATCATCTACAAGCATTCACTTAACTGTTGAGAAGATCAGTGTGAGGTCTTTAGCCAATAAGCAGTAAGAAGATATACTCTGAAGGGAACTAAACCACATCTACATTGGCATTCTTAACGTAAATGGAAGCAAGGACTAAAGGAGCTGGTGGCCTCCAATGCCCCAGAGCAACAAGGAGCATCCTTTCATGAGCCCCTGGGGCATCCTGCATAGACTAAGAATAATCCGACTATACCACACTGGCTATCGGAATGAAGCATCAGCAGGGGAAGACCAAAGCATACCAGTAGGAACGGCCTGTAATTAGTCTGTTTCAAGTTCGCCGGCCAGGCACTAAGCTTCTTCCAAAGAATGGGCTCTGGCTCACGTCCTGTGTCCGGGAGCGGAGAATGCTGCAAAACAGAGGAAGGAGTTCAGGGGAGCAGCCTGAGCACAAGATGCTCTCCTAGTGGGTCCCAAGCCTGCATTAAACCTGACCAACCTGGAAGTCCTACGTGCCAGGCCCCACCGAAGGACCACCACAGCACTCCCAGAGCAGAGCAGAGCAGAGCAGAACCGTAATGAAGCACTGGAATGCTTGCAAAGCCACCCGGGATCACCTGAGCTTCTGTTGAGGGCTATTTCTCCTGTGGGAACAGCACGGGTGCTGGCCTCTGGAGTCCCTTCCCAACTAGGCAGGGCTGGGATTCTAGGCACTAGGAGATCCTCCAGGGGCACGGGAAAAGGCCAGGATGAACTGAGTTCTCTCTGTGCCTGGCAGCCTGATTTGCCCAGCACTCTGGAGGCAGCTTACACATTCTCTCTTGGGATCAGTCCCCATGAGCCTAGCTAATCTTTCCGTCCCACTGACTGATGAACAGGGCTCATCGGAGAGGAGACAGGGATTAGTGGCAAGAAACCCAATTTGTTCAGGGTTTAAGCTGTCCCCTTGTGAAAAGCTGCCATTTCGGCAGGTTCATCCAACGCCTCTGAGTGCTGTAGTCAGTGGCCATGAGACTGCAAGGGAAGGCCCTTTGGGAAACAGGTGGGTGATCAGGTGGCAGAACAGGGGTGGAAGCGTGGTGACATTTACAGAGCAGGTGGGAGGGGGCGGAGAGAACAGAGCAGTAAACTGGAAGGTGGGTGAGGAGGTTCAAGGCACTCATTAGCAGGGGGCCTGGGAGCTTGAAGAAAGGGCTATTCTGAATGAGGCAAACCAAATGGGAGTCCAGAGCTCCCATGCCCAGGAGTAGCCCATAGTGGCAGGCCATTGGCTTGGGAATTCAGGGACCAGGCCACTTAAGGAGCTGCAAGGTCTCAGCCAAATCCCTCTCTGGGCTTTTGGCTTTGGAATTCCCCTCTACCAAACGATCTTTAAAAGCTCTATCCCAGCCCCAACTCTCTGATCCTGTGCTCCTCTGAACCTTCCCTCCCTTTCTGCTTGGCCACAAGGGGGGAGATAGAAGCAAGGCCTGAGAACAGGCACCTGGAAGAACAAAGGGGACCTGAGCAGGCAGCAAGAGCCCCCTTGCCCATTGGCCAAGGAGAGCTTGAGGCTAACCTGAAGCCCCAGAGGAAAGCGAGAAGCAGACCCAAAGTCCTTGGATTCAAGATGGACATTCAGTACCATCCACATTAGGCACCTGCTACATGAATGGCCTTGTGTGTTGGTGCCGGGCTAAAAAGACAAACAAATGCCAGGCTTGCCCTCAGAGAGATGACATTTGAGAAGGGTGGAGTGTGGCCAGGCATATTGCAAGGGAGGGAAAAGTAGGGCAAAGTGTAGAGGCAGCAAACACTTAGCTGGGAAAGACCGCCCACCCCACCTGGGCTGAGCCTGGGATGCACAGGGGACTACTGAATGGCAAAGGGGACAAGGGGGGGCACCACAGGCAGAAAGACCTGTGGAAATGCACAGAGGCGGGGGATTGACTGGAAGGTCTGAGACTTAGGGCTAGAAGCCATTGGGTCAAGATGAGGGGACAGAGTCCCTGAGAGGCAGCCATGTAGGAAGAGGCAAAAGCCCATACCTCTTCCCATGTCACTTCTGGGAGGACCCCATAGGTCTAATTGGCTGGAATGCAGAGTAAGTGAAGGGGAGTCATGTGAAATCAGACTGGAAGAGCTGGTATCTTACTGTAGAGGGAATAGGGAGCCATGGAAAGGTCTTGTGTAGAGGACTGGCATTGGCAGGTTAGTGCCTTGGGAAGATTCGTCTGGCAACTGCATGAAGGATTGCTGGGAGAGGGGGAGGCTGGGGGCAGGGACACCTTAGCAGGTACCCAGGCTAGGCCAGGTGTGATGAAGTCCTTCCCTAGGATTGTGGCTGGGTGAGTGGAAAGGAGAGGATGTATGTGAGGGGCCCACAGAGGCACACTCTACAAGGTGTGCCAGCTGATGAGATGGTGGGGGAAGCACGAGGTGGCAGTGGCTCAGGAAGAGGGGTGACATATGCCCCAAAGGAACTGCTTTCAGTCCTTCAGCAAACGTTTCTCAAGCATCATCTGTGTGCCAAGGGTTATGCTGCACTATCTGCTTGGCCATCCAGGTTGAGCTGGAAACTTGTGACTAGAGCTTGGTAGAGACCTAGACTTGGAGGTCACCTGCCTGAATTCAAAGGAGAAGGCATAGAGAAGAGGCCTAGGCAGCAGGAAGAGGAGACAGTGGTGGGGGGGTGGGAAGGTGGGCATCCAGGTCCTTTGCTGCGGAAAGACCGAGAAGGATGAGAAGAGGCAGTAAACAGTTACCGCCGAGGGCATAGAGGGGGGCCAGGAGACATATGGCAAGTAGTTAAGGAGATGCTACTCTTTCTAGGGTTTTTCTAGAAAAAAAACTTCTTTCTAGAAGTTTAGCCACAAAGGTGAGAAGAGATACAGGACAAAGACTGGGGTCAAGGAGAAGAAACATGTGGCAGAGAAGGTGGAGTGTTGGACTTGGCACGCGGAAGCCCAACCTGGGTTCAGATCTCACCTCTGTCACTAGTTGAGTGACCCAACAAGTCACCTAATATCTCTTACCCTTGTTATATTCCTCCATTAAATGAGTACAATATCCCTTGTAGTACCTACTTCATAGGTAAAGCTAATGTGTAGAATGGGTTTTGCATACTGACAGCACCACAGGGTTGTCAGTAGCTATCACCATCAAACCTAGGGTTAGATTAAGCCACGAGTCAGCCTAACAGGTAAGAATTAGTGACAAAGACCCCGATCACCCCCAGTCTTTGTATTTCTTTAAACATTGCTCTAATTTATTGATTTGTTTCAAATACAGAGCTCTTTAGTAAATATTAAAATAGGAAACATAGTTTTTTTTAATGCCAACTGAATTTTGACTCAGTTAACCACAGCTCTCAGACCCCAAAGCCATAATGAATGCAGGACACCCCCCCCTTCGCCTGAGATCAGAGGCCTTTGAGTGGCTGCTCTGACTCCTAGGAACTGTATCCCAGGAATATCCCTAGGGCATTAATGACTGCAGTAAACATCCTATGGAATGTTAGACTCAAAAATCCAAATGTAAAGAAGTGGGGGCAAAGCTTCTAAGGCCACTTCCCATTCCCAAACACTCCACCAAATGTGGAGATGGGAGGCACCCTAATATTCAGGGCCAGCCCTGAAGAAGCCCATGGCCCTTACTCCCACTTAGAAAACCCACCAGGCCTCTTTAGCTGCTTATAAGCCTTTCCCTCCTGCCCACCCAAAGTCCCTTCTCATTTTACTCATGTAACCCTTTAGGGACTTGGATAGTTGGAATGGCCCTCAAGGTCAACTAGTTTCCATATTCTAGCCCTGATAACAAGGAAGGCACCTCCTACCTACACCTCCTATGTCTCATTTCTGGCCAGGAAGGGTTAGAGGTACGCTTTGCTGGTGAGAGGTCACAGGAGACCCTGAACTAAAGGCCTGTTCCCACTTGTCTCTGAGCCACCATACAGGGGGAAAAGCTACTATGTGCATGGAAAGAAGAGGACCCAAGTCCATACACACTGGGCGCTACCTAGTATCTCAAACACAGTACGGGGTGTGGGGTGGGGTCTCCTGAATATTTAAATAGTTATCTGGGGGCAGCTAGGTGGCACAGTGAATAGAGCATTGGCCCTAGAGTCAGGAAGACCTGAGTTCAAATCCAGCCTCAGACACTTAACACTTACTAGCCTTGTGACCTTGGGCAAGTCACTGAACCCCAATGCCCCTGTCTTTCCCCCTTTGAAAAAAGCAAAAATAAAAAATAGCTTTCTGGAGAGGTGGCCAGCTCCAACCCATTGAGGCTATCAACTATCCTAGCTGGGGAGTCCTCCCCCCCAATCACTGGTGGGGAGGGGTCCAGACCTGCCTATCAATCACCTGGTTATTTTTAATCCATAGCAGAAACTATGACCTGAATAAAGGGGGACATGAAGAACAAACCTGGCCCCTTTAGCGGGGCCTAACGGGTTGGACTGGTCCTAGCATCTTCTCTAGGACACCTGGTATCCTAAGGGCCTTGGATTGCTTCCACCTTCCAAAGGTATGGGATGGTGCTGTTGGCTTTTGCCAGGATACCACTTGGAGTGACCTAGCCAGAGGACAGGATTGAGGCCACTGAGTCAGAGGATCAGAACCTGAAGGGCAAAATGAGCTCAGTGTCATCAAGGTCAACCCCTTCATTTTGCAGAAAAGGAACCGAAGGCATAGGGAGATGACGTGATTTGCCCAGGGCTACACTGCTATTAAGCACCTGAGGCAGAATTTGAAGTCAGATCTGACCCCAAATGTACAAGTCTAATCCTCTCATGTTACATGTGGAGGCCACTTAGAATAGGAGGATGGCATTGCTGGGAAGGCTGTCAGACATCTTCTAGTCCAGCAGTCCTGCAGCTTGAAGTGCTGAGGTACCCCCACACAAGGGAAGCACTGGAGTCGGGATTTGAACTCAGGCCTCTTAACACCAAATCCAGTTACCTTCCTGAGGTACCGTGCTGTCTGCCCCTTCTCCAGAAGTCTTACTCAGTAGGCACCAATTCATTAAGTGTCCACTGTAGACAGCACAAGGAAATCTGACTTCAAACCTACTGAGAAACCGGGCCCAGCTTCCAAGGGGCTGCCCCACCCCGGTGCATACCAGCACCCACAAGAGAAGCACATTCTCCTCTTACATATCCCCAGCCTTAGGATAGGAAGGGAAACTGAGGCAGGGTAGAGACTGAGATCCAGGTCTTCTGAGGGCTAGGTCACTAAAAAAGCTCCTCACTTGCTTAGGGATTTTAGGGTTCCCAACCCTCTTCCCAAAAGCATGGGAGGAAATACTAACAGCATTATCTCCATTTTACAGATGATGAGGAAAAATTGAGGCACAGAGAAGTACAAGACTTGCCTGGAGTCAGCCAGGTCTCCTCTTTCCACTCCATCCATTCCATTCCTTCACCATCCCCTCCCACACACACCACGGGGGTAAGAGACAAAAGTAACAATGCAATTTACTTGTGGATGCATCCTGTCTGGTCCTGGACTGAGCTTGCTCCCTCTGTCTGTCTCTCTCTTTTCTCTCTGACTCTCTTTACACACACACACACACACACACACACACACACACACACACACACACACATGCACCCCCCACGAGTCTATTCCTTCTCCACCCCCCACCCCCCCCATCCCCGCCACGTATGCTCAACTTAGTCCCCTCTCCCTATCCCCCACCAGAGGAGCTTGAGTGGGTGAATGAACAGATGGAGGGGAAGAGGGGATGTGCTGGGTAGGAGAGAGCTATTGATAGGTGGGTGAAAGCAGCAAGAGTGGGGGAGGGGAGGGGGAGTTGTCAGCCAGTGGGGGCCCACAGGGTGGTAATAATCACAATGTAAATCCCTTTCTTATAATAAAACACTGAATTATCTGGCACTTTTCTACCAAGGAGCTCCAAGTGCTTTCCACACTCATTTATCCTTTCAACAAGTCTGCTAAGGTAAGGAGAAAGCAGGCATTATTATCCCAGCTCACATCTGCAGAGTGGCTCCCCATGCGCACCCCACCTCCAACCCAGAGTTCAAAGGGCAGGGAGGCTGCAGGTTGGCATGGCACCCCTCCCCTGGCCCTTACATGGGGTTACCTCTCATTGTTGATTCTGCCTCCCCTTTAAAGATCTTTAAGAAACCATCAGCCACAATCACCCTGTTTAACACACACCTCAGATCTCAGCTCTCAGTAACACCTGAATCCCAGAAACCCAGAGCAGAAGGGTACATGGCAGCAGCCGGGTCAGGGAGTCCAGGCCTCTGCTGCTGCACCAATTCTCACCCCAAACTCTCTGGAAAAGGAGATTTCTCTTGCATTGCCTTGGCTTGGACCTCTCCAGGAGGGGTCCAATGACTCTCAGGCTACCCCCCTGGGGAAGAACTCACTGTTGGCCAGGACATTCTCATGCTGAGCTAGAACCCGCAGTCCTTAGAGCCCAGCCCCTGGGTTCTGTGTGTTCTGCCCTCTGGGGGTAAGCAGAGCCCCTCAGGCTAAACACCCCAGTCCTCCACCTGCTACTCAGATGCCTGGGCCAGGCTACCCAGTCTCCTCCCGACACTCAGCAGCTTCCCCAGGATGGCCTCCATCATCAGATTTGGCAGGCTCTCGGCTAGGGTTCCTAAAAGCACCTATGCCCCCAAGGAACTTACAGTCTACTGTCCAGTCACTTCTCCGCCAGCTCTCCCATCAAGGCAATTGACTTTCTGAACCCGAAAATAAGCCTTTCCGTTGAGTCAGGGCAAATTTCCTCCTCTCCAGTTCACTCGGTTCTAGCCCGTCATTTTATCATTCCGCTCAGCAGCAAATGCAAGAAAGTTCACTGGTGACCCATTTTAATCCTCCCTTATTTTCTTAGCCTGTCTCGCGAAGCCATAGCTCCTCAGGGGCTGGGGGTGGGGGGAGCTGGAACCTGAACACTCAACTTTCTCATCCAAAGAAAAGGGGTGAAATACCAAGGTTTCCCCTCTGGAGCCAAGACTGCAAAAATGAGGGCTTTGCATTCAAGAGGCAGGGTGGCCAATGCGCCCCCCCTCCCCCAGCTCAAGCTCTGGCCCAGGGCAATCTTTGCAAGCCAGGTTCTAAGGTGGGAAGGCAGGGTTAGGGGGGAGGGGTTGGGCTTTGTAATCACTTGGAGCAAGCAAGTTGATTCTAAAGTGTGCATAGGATGTGTATTGTGTGTTGCATGGTGTGTGAAGGATTTTTCATTTTGTGTAGGCACTCCCACCACTGAGGCTGTAACCCATGGCATTTAGTCAGTGGGTCCTAGGAAGTTGCCTGGCTCTCAGAGAAGTTGAGCGACATGCCCAGGGTCACACAGCTAAGTATTTACCAAAGGCAGGACTGCTAGCTAAGGCTTCCTGACTGTAAGTCTGATACTACTGGCTTCCTCCTACATGACTTCTTGGCCTCTGTGACTCAGAACTCTAGCAGCTGCCACCAAGGTAGAGAGGTCTTGAGGGTAGGTCTAGCCACTCACTGCACTGTTCGTTCTAGGGTCCAGCTCAGCTAAGATTCCTCATCAGGCTGGCCACAGGCACCCCGTGGGCCCTCCCCCGCTTCTCTGGGACCTCCCTAAAATGCAGTGGGCAAAGGCATGTATGGCAAGGCATGTGTGGCAGGGCCTCATTTAGCAGCAGACGGGCTGCAATCTGCATAAGTGGAGGACACTTTCCCCACACAGGGGGGAAGCCCAGCTCCTTGATCTAATGAAGTCTGTCTATGTACTACAACAGATATGAGAGCAGTCACTTTGTTCAACAGCATAAAGCAAGGAGATGTGCACACGCACGTGCACACACCACCACTCTGTGATCATACAGATTTGAGACCAGGGCCCAAACATAGCATCAGCCATTTCTCAGCAGCCATGTAGAACTCTATCCCCGTGGTAAATGCAGACATGTCCCCTCTTTGCTGTGGGGGTGTGGGGAGGGCCGCCAAGCACACATACAAAGTCACACACATACACACACACACCCGTGGGGGTGGGAATCACAGGAAATGACAACCCCTCCAGGGAGAGAATTTGAGCCCATCAGCAGCAACCTGATTTCTAGGAATAGCATCTTCTATTACGTCCCAGAGCATGCTGGGGGAAGTTATCACTGTGTGCCATGATTCAGGAGAACTGGCTGAGGCACCTTGGGGCTCTGGCCCGAGCCTCATTGATACACACAGGTAGATCAGTTGATAGGTAGCCCTGCTCCCCACAGGGAGCCACAGCAGCTGTAGGCCCCACCCCCAGCCCAAAGGCTGCTGGGGCCCTACCTCCAGCTCCACCTCCATGCACTGGGGGATTAAGCCCTCAGACAAAAGTCAGAAATGCTTTTCGGGTTTTTTGCGCTGCTGCTAAATTTAGGCAGAAAAGCTACAAATAGTACCCCAAACAGGATTTATAGGGGGGTCAACACCCAGAACAATGAAATAAATTATGTCCCACATAGAGGACATTAGCCACCTAGCAATGGCAGGACCGTGTCTCACTTTTTGACGTGAGCAGTACAGCTGTTTGGGGGCTGCAGGGGAGGGCCTTTATGGTGGCTGGGGGGGAGCTGGGTCACTGAAAAGTGGAAGCTGTGGGGCTGTGCTGGCCTGTGCATAATTATGACTCTATAGACAACATTGTGTATCATAGCCTTGGAAACTCATGGACCCTGGAGCTGGATATATAAGCATGTAAAATCTGCTGGGCAGAAACAGTATTTACTGTTGGAGATGCTGAGGGAGAGGGGAGAGAGGAGAAAGGGGAAGGGAAGGGAAGAGAGAGACAGCCAAAGATAGAGAGGGAGACAGAAAGATACAGAAAGTGAGACAGAGTGACAGAGACAGAGAGGAGAGAAGAAGGACAAAGGGAGGAGGGAGAGAGGGAGGGAAGAGGAAGGGAAGAAGGCAGAAAAGGGGGGAGGGGAGGGGAGATGGAGACAAAGAGTGACTGGAGTTCATAACACCCCCTTCCCTCCTCATCCTTGAAGCTTTCTCTGCTTCATCCCTTTTCAATTCAATAACTACCTATTAAACACCACCTTTGTGACAGGTGGAGGGGCTACAATGTATACCCCCCAAAGTAAACCTGAGGCAGAGGAGGGAGACCACCCTGGGAGCTGTGAAGGGGACCAGGGGTGGGGGCAGCAGAGAGAGAAGCACCGAGCTCCGGGCATGTTTCTTTTTTTCTCTCTCTTTTTTT
>CM053602.1:2825796-2877071 GCA_028646575.1 Pseudocheirus occidentalis | reverse complement strand
CACCTGGCTCGCTGTGGGGAGGGCAAGGCCAGGGGAGGGGCCCTGAGGGGCCCTGGAGAAAGGACTTAAATACAGGCTACCCGGAGGCAGAAGGAAGTCCAGCCACGCCAAGCTTAGAGAGCTAGAAGCAAGTGTTGTGTTCTGAAGAAGAGTTCCAGTCCCACGCCAAGCTTAGAGAATGAGAGGGAGTTCCAGCCACGCCAAGCCTAAGAGAAAATAGCAAGAAGCAAGCCCTGTGTCTTTAGTTTTCTGTGCAGCTGTTTCTCCCGGAGATAGCGGAAGCTGGGAGCCGGGGACGCCCGAAGCCTGTTGAGAAAGGGTATAAGTGAAACCTATACAGCCTGACCCCCAAAACCTGTAACAGTAGATGTGGAGGTGCTGGAGGCTGTAGATCTTCTCTCCTGCAGACTGGCTGCTGCACAGCTCGGCTTGGCTCAGCTCCTTCCCACCACCCCAGGCCTGGCTGTGGTTTCAGCTTTAGGCTGGGTCAGCCTCCACTCCCAGGCGCTGCGATGAGTCCCTGCTGCCGAGCTGCCTTCAGCAAGAGATGTGTTTTCTGTATTTTTGTGAGTCTGAGAGTCCTAGACTTTGTCTGGGGTCATATTTTATGGGTGTTTAGGGTGGTTGTGTGGGAGCTGAGGAGCCTTGCTGCTTCTATGCCGCCATCTTGGCTCCGCCCATGAACATCTCCGGGCATGTTTCTCAGAGGTGATTTCAGGGCTAAGCCTTGAAAAAAGACAAGCATCCAAGAGGTAGAGATGAACAGGGAGAGCATTATTGAGTGTACAAAGATGGGGAGGTAGGAGATGGAGCACTGAGGTTGGGTGATAATCCTGAGCCCCAACTACCTGGCCTGCAGAGCTCCCAAAGGGAAGGTGAGTGGGCACTAGATTGCCAAAGGCTTTAAATGGCAGGCTGAAGAGTTTGTATTTGATCCAAAAGGTCCTAGGGAGTCACTGAAGCTTCTTAGACGGGAGTGTCATGGTCAGACCTGGGACATCAGACAGTTGGAAGCTGGATCAAGATGGGGAGACCCTGGCACCAGCTGTGCCTGTGGCTTTCTCCTCCATCTTCCATATTCTCATGTTCTAGTCCCCGAGGTGACTAAACTCTTGGGGACAGATACCCCCTGGCTTTAGTCCCCCTGCCTTGGATGCCAGCTCTGTGGCACTGAACCCTGTACATCCATAGCAGGTAAGGACTGATGGTGAGCTGAGAAGCTCTCCAAAGAGAAGCAACAAATCACTGTAAGCTGCTTGAAAAGGACAGATGGGCTTAGCCATTTGTAGCCCCAAACTCAAAGGATTCAGCGTTAAGGGGTGTCCTAGAGACCCAGCCTTCAGCTTACTGCCCAGAAAGTCCCTGCCTGGCAAGTCCCTGCCCGGCAAGTCCCTGCCAGGCTGCCTGCTGCCAATCCTCCCTTGCTTGCCCTTAGGAATGGAGCTTCCTAGCCCAGGGGCTAAGGCAGCTCTAGGGGGAACCAGGAGCCAGCTCTGCAGCCATGCAGGCTGCCCAAGGCAGATACTGGGTCACCAGATCCCCACCATGCTCCCCATGCCCAGCTGCTTCCTCAATTATTGGCACCAGGCACTTCAAATAGAAGATGCCTACACTTCCACACACACACAGTATACAGATTCACTCACAGTCACATTATACAGACTGACTCACACACACACACACACACACACACATACACTATACAGATTCACACCACACACATACACCATACAGATACACTCACACACTCTCATATACTATACAGATGCACTCACAGTAACACTATACAGATTGACTCATACTCATACTATAAAGATTCACTCACACACTTTCATACACTATACAGATTCACTCACAAGCCCCACACATGCCCACCCCTCCCTGCTTCACACATATATACACCCCCCTCATACACACATAAACATATATACACACTTTCCTCTCCTGTCTTTTTCTGTCTCTCACACATATCCATATACACACAAAGTTTGAACCTCTGATTGTAGCTAAGTGTAGCTGCAGTGTAGAAATGCCTTCATCTGGTGCAGATCTGCAACACATCTGTCTCTTGGTCACCAGAAGGTTAAACCACTTACCTTGTGGGCCCATAGTCAGTGACAGAGAGAGGGCCTGCACCTAGATCTTTCTAGCAGCGTGAGCCAGCAGCTACAAGGTTGGAGCTGCAGTTCCTTCTACCATAATAACAGCACCTCCTTGCCAGTCCTTTCTTCTCCCTAAGGGCAGCTTAGCCTTGCTCTGGGCCCTGTGCCAGGTGACCTCTCTGAGAGTCTCCTGAGCCAAGCACCCCTCCCCGCAAACCCAACTGTTTAGCAAAGTGGCATCTTGGTGAGCTCAGGGGCCTTCAAATTCTTACACTTCACCTTTAGCAAACTCATAGAAGAAACAGACCCCCAAGAGTTTGGAGGCAGAGGCCCAGGGTTCAAATCTTGCCCCAGCCCTGTATTAGCTGTGTGCACTTGGGTCAGTTCTTTTCTCTTCTCTGGGCCTCATCACTGCGCTCTGTAGAAAGAGAGGGTTGCACTAGGTGCCCTTGAAGATCCCTACAGCTCTAAAGTTAGGATGCTCAGATTCACACACTCCCCCCAAAGGGCCCCCATTTGTGGAGAGAGAGAGAGAGAGAGAAGATAATGGCTGCCCCCCTAGCACTGCCCTTGACTCAGACTCCTGGCCCCCTCAAGCATGTTGCAGTGAGGCCAGGGCATGGCCACTTCTGAAAGGGCCCTGGTGACCCCTTGCACCCACGGGAGCCGAGGCTCTGCCCTCCTCCCCTGCTCTGACCTCTTTCCTTCAGGACAGACAGACAGACAGATGAACACACAGATGTCATTACCTTCCCAGCATACTCCAGGCTGTACATCCTAACAGATCTGGCCCTCTCCCAATGAGCCCAGCCCAACCAGGACCAGCAGGAGCTGGGCAACCCTTTAGAAACCAACAGTACTATTAACTCTAAGTCCCCTTAAAAGGCTGAAACACACACAATGCCATCCTCCCACATAGAAACATTACTGCTCAGGGATGGTGGCGCACACGCTAGCAAAAGAAAAATGTACATCCATACCCAGTGCCATAGAAATCCAGGTCCCAGCATATGGGGGCAGGGCAAGATGTTTTATAATAGGCTTCCTCCCATTTTCTTCCTGCTCAAGCAACATCCATGTGGCTGCTAAGAGATCCAAAGGGCAGCCAGAAGCGCCAGCTGGGATGCCCAGCTGTATCGTCCCTAACTCAGCCTGGGAGAAAACTGGGAGAGTTCTGCTGGGCTCTGCCATGCAGAGGGAGGAGGTTGGGCCCTCAGATGAGAAAAGAAAGTCCCAGGTCAGATGTAAAGAATTTTCATGGAGCAAAGAGGCCAGAGGGGCAGTGGCTTGCCCAAGGTCACACAGATAGTACATGGAAAGCTGGGATCTGAACCCAGGCCCTTTGCTTCCAAACTAGGTGCTCTTTCCCAAGTCAAGACTATCCCATCAGCTCCTTGCCCTGGAATGCACAGGATATTATGCTTACAGCTGAAAGATTTAGGTTCAAATTCTGTCTCAGGTTGGGATGTTAGGCAAGTTGCTTACTTCACTGGAGCCCCAGTTTCCTCATCTGTTTAACAGGGAATAACACTTGTATTCTCTCCCCAATAGGATGCAAAAAAGTACATGGCGAAAGGGAACACTTACTCCAGTGAGTGTCTTGCTCTTCCCTTCTAAAGTCACCTCCAGCCTCACCCTGCTCCAATCTGCTCTCCACTCTATCCAGCTGCCAAAATGATACTGCCAAACCAGAGCTCTAAGTACATGTCTTCCCTGCTCAGAGCCCTTCTATGTCTCCCTAAGGCCTTCAGGAGAAAGTGTAAACTCCTCCAATAGGCATTTAAAGCACTTCACAAGTCTGACTCCAGCCAATCTTTCCAGGTTGATCTCATTTTACAATCTATCACATACTCATGCTCCAGTCACACTAGCAGATATCCAAGTACCCATTCTATCTCCCACCTCTGTGCTTTTGTACAGGCAATCTTCCATGCCTGGAATGCTTTCCCTTCTTACCTCTACCTCTTGGAACTTCTAGCTTCCATCAAGACTCGGCTCAAATGTGTTGTCCCCTCTGCCACAAAGACTGCTTTGCCTGACTGCCACTTGTGTCACCTTCAGCTGTAGCACACAACAAAAATAACTTTGTACAATATATTATCTCTACCTATTTTCTTCCTCTCAGCAAAATGTAAGCTTCTTGAAGGCAGTTCCCTCCTCCTCCCTGTCCCACAGAACACTTGGCACTTAGTAGGCACTAAATAAATTCCGAGTTCCTGAAATGAAAGCAGAGGTGAGGTGAAGGCAATGCTGGGCACAGTTTTGCCCACAACTCCAAAGGTGCCAGCAGCCTGCCCACAGTCACTCCATTACCACACGCATGTGCACGCGCACCCCTCACCCCCCGCCACTGCTAACATCAGTCAAACACAAGGGGACACAAGACAATTCTGCTACTCCCCAGGCCCAGCATGACCCTGAATAGCCACTCAGGGTAGCGAGAAGGGGCAAGGTGGGAAATCAGAAGCGCTCACACTCTGGCACCACTCTTCCCTCTTCCTTCTGAGCAGAGAGAAATGGGAAAATGTAGAGGAAGTGCTGAAGGGTGGCAAGGGCCCTGACCAAGGGGAGCCAGAGTTCAAAGACAAGAAGATAAGAGAGCACCTGTGGGAGTGGGGGTGAGGCATACGTGGGTGCTCATGTGGGGTAGACAAAGTGGGACCTACAGCCTCTAGTAGATGAGAGTTAAAAAAAAAGTGCCAGGACAGAGAACAGGCATCCTTGGTGCAGCCTTGATTGCCCAGGAGTGACCCAGGAGGGTTGGGGTTGCCCACGTACAGCTTCCTGCTGCCCGAGCCCCAGAGGACGCTAGGCTCCAGAGCAGCCTTGGCTTATTCCTGGTGGAGCCCCACTCTAAAAGTGAGCCACCAGACAGCCAGGGCTCCAGGCAACAACTTAAAGGAGACGTCACATTCAGAGAATCCATTGCCAAAGTCATCTCAGCCAAACTCAGCAGACACAAAAGAAGCAAGCGGGGGCAAAAGGAAGGAGGTTGCTGGGACCCCACAGTGGAAAGCCAGAGTTCAAAGAAGTGTTGAGCCACATGGGTAGAAAGCAAAAGACTCAGGATTGGAACCTAGGTCCTCTGACTCCAAATGTACTCTCTCACTGTGGCCAAGCTTAGATCTGAAGCCAGGCTGGCCAAGTTCAGGCCATGGCTCACCACCCCACGTGGTCAGCTACCTTCAAGGTAAGTAGCAGCTGCGCCTCCAAGGGATTTCCTTTAGCCACTAGCCTTTGGTAGATGGCGCAGGAGCCTGATAGGAACCCTCCTTTGGGTTTATTTTTTTTAATGGGAGAGAACTTGTCCATTGATTTTTAAATCTGGGCCTAGAGAAATAAGAGGACTGCACCTTGATGTGATGGGAAGAGAAGGAATCAAAGCCAGGAGAAGCAAGCTCCAACACTAACTTGGCCATTAGGGTTTGTTCTCTGTGTCTGCTGTCTCTGGGGCTCAGTTTTGGCCCCCGTAAGACAAGGGGGTGGAACCAGATGTGCTCAAAGATCACCTGCTGAATTCAGAGGGCTCAGCCCTCTGGCTTGCCAGTCTAGGCAGGCACACACTGTGCCCAAAGAAAAGGGCTCCTGATACAGTCCTTGGTGGGCCAGGTGGTCCTGGTCTTCTGCCCAAGTCCTAGCCTTGGCCTCGCTCCCACATTTGTAATGGGTAGGCTCATCCAGGCCATTCCAGAATTGGGAAGGCATTGCTCACCATCTTTTAAGAGAGAAGAAGAACTCAGCGGGCCAAGATCAGTCTCTGTGTGTGTGTGTGTGTGTGTGTGTGTGTGTGTGTGTGTGTGTGTGTGTGTGAACCTGGTAGGAAATAGGCAGTGCTACAGGTTCCTCCACAGTAAAGGCTCTTGAGGAGGTCTCTGGGGCCCTGTGTTTGGTCCTCTGAGCTGGCAGGACCCTGAGAGGGGCCCAGGCTCATCTTGCCGTGGTGGAAAAAGTAGCCAGCTCCTCAGACTCCCATCATTGAGCCCTGTCACTGTACCAGGCTTTTCATCAATGTCATGGAGGAAGGCAGAGCCAGGCCATTTATCAAGCTGACGAAGGACACAGAACTGAGAGGGATGGCTAACATGTTAGATGACGACTCAGAAAAAGGCAAAGAGCTCATGGGGCTGCTGGAAGAACCTGAGGAGATGTGATGTGATGAGGCTAAATCCAAAAGGCCTAAACTTTGGGTCAGTCAAGTAGCCACTGAAGGGCAAGGTAGTCAGGCCTGGTGAGACAGCGCCAAGGACCTGATGGCTTGGGAGGCCTAGGCCACAGCTAGGGATGACTCAGCAGTCTGATGTGGCAGCCAAAGAAAGCTAATGAAGCTCAGGCTGCTTGGGTCCAAGGCCCTGGGCCAGAATGGGGGAGGGGATGGTCCCACCAGGCCTTGGGCAGTTCCTGCTGAATCCAGAGCTTGAGCACAAGCAAGTGGCCACTACTAGAATGTCAAGAGGAAATGATGCCATCCATACAGGATGTGTTTAAGGGAGTGGGGGTACAGAGCATGGTCTTGCAGTTTTTTTCTATGACATGTGTTAAGAATTCCTGAAGCCAGGCATTATGGCCACCCTGAAGCTTCTCTTTTCTGTGCTAACATTTCACTGATAAGGGAACTGTAGTTTGGGAAAGGCAATGACTCGGTCAGGGTCACACAACCACAACAGTGCCAGGCCTGGGCCTCAAACTCAGGTTACTAATTCCGACTAGCTCCTAAATAATCCTGATTGTTCCTGTACCCTGGCTCCAGACCAATCTCATTTCAATAAAGGCAGTGTCATGGAAAGAAAATGGGGCCAAATCTTGATTCTGCCATGTACTAGGTATATAACTTGGGCAAGGTAGCTGACCTCCCTGGGTCCCAGAAGCTTTCTCTATATAATGGGATCATGTCTACTTAGACCTCTGGGATCATCTAATCCAACTCTCTCATTTTACAGAGGCCCAGAGAGAAGTGCCTTGCCCAAGGCCATGCAGTCAGCAAATGACAGGGCTGGGGTTTGAACCTGGGTCCCTTGATTGTCAAGCCAGTCTCCTTTCCCTTGCCCCATGATGCCACTCCTGATAACAGCTCTCCCTTAGAGATTACTTTACAACAATCTGTCTTCCCAACAACTCAATGTACTATTCTGCAGATGTGGAGACTGAGGCTCAGGTAGACAAAGGTGCCATATGCCTCTGAGTCCTCTCCAAGCCCAAGCTTCAGGCTCGCCAAGGAAGAAGAGTTCTCAGAACACTGGGAAGATTCGATGCCAGCCACTGGCTGCCAGCAGGCCCAGCTGCCGAGAGCAGTGAGCTGTTGCCTCATCTCTGCTTCCACTCCCTCTTGGGCTGGGCTGCCTGTCTTTGGGAGGTATGCAGGCCATCCATACGCTTACGCTCGGGTGCCAAGCCTGGTGGCTGGTGCCACTGCTCTGACTGCTGTTGGGCTCCTGAGTTTCAAGGGCTGCCTCTTCACACCTGGCATCACCAGCAGACCCACAGCAGGCTGGCCTATAGCGTGATGGACTGGGCAAGGCAATTGTCTGCTAGGGCATGAGTCCTGGAGCCAAGGCCAGCTCTGTTGTGACCCAGTTATGTGGCCCACCTCAGTTTCTCTCTCTGTCCCTGTATCTGTTGTGAGGCTCCAGGAAGCCGCTGTACATTGCATCGCTACAGATGGGGAGTGGCAGCTGCTCCTATTGTCTCCCTTCAGAGGCCCAGGTGAGCAACATGAGAAGAGCACAGGTACTGTGTTTCTCTGAAGCTCCCAGCCTCGCTCCCCTGCGCATCCCAGTACTATGGCAATCTATGTCTCTCTGAAGCTAACACTGACTTGTTAATTCAGTTCCCAGAGCAAGGGGTAAAGACAGAAGACTGAAGGCCAGGTCAAGCAGTCCTGATCCCACAGGGAGGGGGGAAATGGAGGGGAGGGATGGGCAGCCATTCAGCCTCTGAGCCAATCAAGCCTTGTTTGCAACCCTCAGGGCCTGATGACATGGGATTACTACCTGGGCTATTCTTCAAGGAGCCCACTTCCTGCCCAACAGGATGGCACCAAGGGCAATGCAAGCCTCTGCTAAGGTTCTCTAAGGTGAAGAAACTGCATGTCATGTTAGCTCTGTGGGTGGGAGGCTGGGCCTGGCACACAGTGGGCATCTCTTGATATAGAGAGACAATATGGTGGACCTTGAAGTCAGGGCCTGGTTCTGATGCTTCTGGACTCCCTCAGGAAGCTGCTGTGATGGGGGGGTGGGCAGCACAGGATGCAGTTCCTGCCAGCTGGATGGCCAAGGTGAAGCCTATAGCCCCATCTTGCTGTAGAGTAGGGTACCAGAAGATCCCTGACCTGGAGTTACCAGGAGCCAGCTTCCCACTTGGCCTTTGCCACTGGCCCAGTGACCTGGGAAGGACACAGGGCCTTGGCTTCTGTTTCTGTAAAGCCAAGCCAAGCAAACTCAAGAGGGTCATGGATGAGCTGACCTCTGAGAAATGGAGCATCCCCACAGTGCTTAGGGGCAGAAGCCCTGACAATTTATCTTGTCATCTCTATCTACCACCACACCTTGCCTCAGACATGCTCCCTTCAGTGAAGAGAGGAGGGCAGGAATCACTGACAAGCAAGTAAGCAACCAAGCGATAAACATTTATTATGCGCCAGGCACACATTCCCAGTCCTTTAAAGGTGACCAAAACCTATCCAGATACACAAGTCTTCCCTTCTACCCACCTTACCCCAAGACAGAGGCTACTGGCATTACTAGCCACATTTTAGAGATAAGGAAGCAGAGATTCAGCCATGAAGTAATTTGATCAGTAGGAAGTAGCAGGTATGGGATCTGAACCAAGGTCCTTCTGATACCAAATCCAACACTCTCCCAGCAGGTCCAGCAGGCTACCACTGAGAAGAGGCTCCAGGGCTCCCAGTGGACCACCACCACCAATGTAGTCCAGTTTCAGATCACCATGTGGGATACTGCCCTTCTACTTGGTTTTAACTTGAATTAGAGTGTTACCAGCACAGGTTCGGGGAAATCTGAAGGACTTGAAGGGTGGCCAGGAGAACAACAAAAGTATCAGAACATTTGAAAATAGGACCTATGAGGAGAAGGGAAAAGATCTAGAATGATTGAATTTAGAGAAGAAAAGCCAAGCTCCCAAGAGATCTCAGTGTGTACGCATTGTGCTCTAAGCTGCCTGCTAAGGCTCCAGGAAGCAGGCCTCACACACTTCCTAGCAGTGTGGTGTCCCTGGCTCAGTCACTTCATCTCTTGGGTCTCAGTCTTCTCCTTCATAAAATAGTGATACCCACAGTACTGACTGCTCAGGGGTATGGGGGAGGCTCAGGTGTCTGCAAAGGAATTTACAAATCCTGGGACATTGCCTGCCCTCACCCTGAGCCCAGGATGCCCAGGCAAGGCCACGTCTGGCTGCTACAGTCACAAACAGGGGACCTGGCCCCTGCCACAGGGCAGTGGAACCCCCATCCCTCTGCCTGCCCTTTATGAATAATGTGGGAATGATGAAACAGGAATACAGGAATTAAGGCAAGACAAGTAAAACTGGTGGGCCCACTATTCCCAAAGGCCCTGCTGGGGTTGGGGGCTCCATTGGCTGTGCGCCTTCAAAGAGCTCAAAGAATATGCAGGAGGCAAGGTGACCCAATGTCCAAACCCCGCAGGAGTGTGAGGGAGGCTGCATGTAAAGCTGGGGTGAACACTGCTAATACTCACAGCAAACCTCTGGTTTGAAGCATTTAACACAGCAAAACCTCCTTTGATTTGTCCAACTATCCTAGGAGACAACTGCTCTTATCATCCCCATTTCACAGATTGAGAAACTGAAGGCTGGCAAAGTGATGTAACTTGTCCAGGATCACATAGTGAGTGGAGAGAGGAGCCAAGCCCTTTTGGAGTGTTCTCTTGGGCACGCACTCTCTCTCTCCCCCACAGCCAACCCCTTCAAATAATTGTTGAGGCTAGGGCAGGGAAGCTATCTGGCCAACATCACCTAGCTGGACTGGAGGGGGCCTGGGTCTGAGCCCTGGGCCTTTAGACACCAGCCCTGCACAGGGGCTGCCTTATTGGTATGCCTGATGGATAAAAAGGCTGCCTGATGCTCAAGAGACATGCACAATCCTCTAAGATGCCCCTGACCTCCAGATCTTGAGGCAGGGCCTAGTTTCTTGGCTAGTAGCGGGGAGCCTTCCCCCTTGTTTGCAGATGGAGAGACAAGGAGAGAGAAGTTAAAGGATTTGCCCCAGCTCTGCCAGGTCTGACCAGGAAGAACAGAGAAGACTGGCATTATAGGCTCCAAACTCTATATTGCCCCTGTTGAAAACAATGAATCACTAGCCCAGGGCACGCTTTAAAAACGCATTAATGGACAGGAAAAGAAGCACATCAATGACAGGCACATTCTGAGAAGGGTCATTGGCCGTCTCGTGGCGCAGAGCTTGTGATCAGAAAGAGCTTCCGAGGTGTCTTGATCAAGGCTCCCCATCAGGGACGGCAGGCATCCCCAGGCTCAAGCCTCCAGAGAGGAAGACTGATACCTCACCAGGCAGCCTCTCAGGGTGAGCTCCAACTAGGGCCTCCAAAAGACCTGAAGCTGCCTTTTGGCAACTTCCCCCCACTTTCCTAGGCCTGCCACTGCCCAGCAGAACCAGGCCAACATGGCTCACCACTGGCCCGGCCCTCTCTCCTCCAGCCTAAACAGTCCAGGCCTCTGAGGCCATTCTCAGATGCTTTTCTCCATCCTGGTGGCCTTCCTCTGGACACTCTCTAGCTCACCAATATTCTTGCTAAACTGGGTCCCCAGGATGAACCTATCCTCCAGGGGGAGGGTGGAAGACAGGGGATGGGGGTGGGGATGAACCCCACCTTAGTCCTAGACATCAGGCCCCCTTCGCTGCTGCCTAGGACAAATCCCCATTCTCAGCTACCCTAGCATAGTCCCTCCAAGCTCCCAGCCACCCTTGACTCAGCTCTCCAATGGCAGCTGTGGCCAATGCTTGGGTTATGAGGGAGCCCCTTCTGGTCATTCTCTGCCATCCACGTGAGGGGGGCCCCATCAGGATCCCCACTTTCCAGCCATGATCTAGTCACCAGACTAGCCTGACTCTCAGCTAGGAGGCTTCAGGCCTCTGTTCCCCTGAGATCTACTGAGGAATCAGAGCAGCCAGGCTGGGTCTGAGTCTAAGTGAGGAGCCCAAACACAGACACTGCTCAGTTCTGGAGAAGAGCCACCCAGCACTCTGACCAGCACATCTGGGATGAGCCACAGGCTCAGAGGCCAAGCAGCCAGCCGAAGTCCTCTCGACTTCTTTGGTCCTACCAGCTGCCCCCAGCTTGTTTACAGATGGAAGCAACAGGGTCTAGAGAGGGAAAGAGGCTGGCTCTGGGTCACACAGCAGAGTGGTAGAAGAGCTGGAACTTGCCCCCTTGGCTTCCCCAATCTGAACCAGGCTACCCGCCTATGAAACATTCGAGTTCCAGGTTTGTTTGCTCAGGGCCCAACTACCAAAGGAACGTGGCTCTCATCAAAGGGCTTCCTAAATCCAATTCTCCTCTACCTTCCCTCCCTTCCAAGGCTGCCCCCCAGATGTACCTCCCCCGAGACATACCTCCTCCCAGACATGCCTCTCAGCTACAGCTCTGGCATGTCTGGCTGGGGGTCCTGGGGGCCAGTCATGGCCTTTCAGAGCCCCCTTTGCTCCTTTCTACCTCTCCAAACTCTAGTCACCCTCAGGGCCCCATGTCAGGTCCCTCCTTTCTCCCTTCTGCCTTGGGCCTCAGTTGGCCAAGCAGGCCCATCTTACAAGTGAGGGAGAGGGACTGCTGAAGTGATCACTACATCTCATGTTTAAATTGACTTGAAAAGTTCCAAGTCTTCCTTTCATCATCCTAGCTGCCTCCCCTCAGATTTCTCCACTGTCTATAGCAATTTTAAAGGCCAAATTATCCAGAATAATGGATTTATTGAATGCCATTTATAAAGCACTTCAAAGCCTCGGAAGACACCGCAGAATTTCAGAGTGGGAGCCATCTTGGAGACCAGTTAGGCCAAGGCCCACATCTCCCCTTTCCTAAACAACCTCCATGACAACCAAGGGGGCATCTGGCCTCTGCTCCAGGGCCTGCAGTGAGGTGGGGGGGCACTTCTGGGAAGAGCTCCTGTCCTCACACCGAAATCCTGAGTCTCAGACAAGAAAAATGCTTTGCCTAGGATCAGATACTTAGGAAGGTCAGAGCCCAGACTTAAACACAAGCATCTCCTGACTCCCAGTCCTGACCCCCTTCCATAATGCTATGCTGCCCAAAGCCAGGATGACTATGTTAGTGGAGGAATTCGTTCTGGTTTTCCATGGATCTTCTTTGAAAAATCCTTTCTCCCGCCAAGCTTCAGTCCCACAGCCATCTCTGCCCCAGCCTGTATCCAGGGTGAGTAACTAGCCACAGGTCAAGCTGCTTCACCGGTGGGTTTCCCCGAACTGTGCACTCCAACACTCACCATCAGAAGAGTGGGTAATGAGAAAAAAGGTACTTGAGTCCTAGCCAAGGCCAGCCAGCAGCACATTAACCAGCTTCCCCTTCCTCTCAAGCCCATTCAGAGGATTTCTTTCCATCCACAACCAGAGAAAGCCAGTGAGCAGAAATGACTCCAAAACTGACGCTTTCCAAGAAAGTGATCGTGCTCAATGCTTCGCTGTGTCCCCCCTCTGTCCCTCTACAACCCAAGATGACTCGACAGTGGAATTTCCTTTTTTCATCCTTTCCACTTCATTGTTTGCCTATGATGGACTCCTTCCCAAACACAAGAATATTCATTTCTTATTCCTTTAAACACCGAGAAATAGAGAATTTGTACATACCCCTCACTGCAGTCCACTTCTGATAACATGGCTCTGTCTTCCACTGAACGCTTCCTCTTATGCTGGTAATAGCACAAAAGTGGCAAACAGTTTGACAAAGCAAGTCCAATCAAATTACTCCCTCACTCAAGAAACTCCAGAGCTCACCACTGCCTCTAAGATAAAAGGTATATCTGCCCCCAGGGTGACACTGAAAGCCTTCCATGATCAAAATCAACCTAGCCTTGCAGCCTTATTTCCCAACTCCCTTTCATCCCCCCAGCCCTGCACTGAAGTCAGGGAGCCCACTACCTTTCTCAGTGGCTTCGTGCATGGAGGCATGACCCTCTCCTCATGGAGACTCTCCTTTCTGGCCATGCCCCCCCCCCCCATTGCAGGTGCAGCCCAGGTTCTGCCCTAGGGCCTCTTCTTCCCTACACTGTCTTCATGGGTTTTGACTATCACCTGCAGAGAACTCCCCTATGTTCATATCCAACCTTAGTCTTTCTTCTGAGCTTTCGTCCCTGTTCCCCAGCTGACTATTGGACATCTCCGCCTGGATGTTCCCTAGGCCTCTCAAATTCAACATATCTAAAACTCATTATCTTTCTCCCCAAATCTACCCTCCTCCCAAAGTTCTCTATTTCTTGGTTAAAAGAACAATTTCAGAGAAAACTTGGAAGACCTGTATACAGAGTGAAACAAACAATAGGAAAAATCCTGACTCGCACAATAATCATGTATAAAGCAAGACAACTTTGAAGGGCCTGAGAGCTCTGCTCAGATCAATGACCAACCACAGTCACCCCCAGGGACCTCCACCAGCAAAACCATGCAAGGACTCGACCCACGATTTCTGCTTTGCTTGACTATGCAGAGCTGTTACTGTGGGCCACTGTTCAACGTGGGGAGGAGGGTGAGCAGGAAGTTCCCTATCTCTTTCCAGTCTCACAGGCTGACAACCTCGCTGCCAGTCAGTTCCCATAATGCGATCGGTTTCCAAGTCTTATTGTTTCTGTCTCCTCACCCCACATATCCAATCACACAGCCTCGGCCCCTCAGCTCTGGCCCATCAGAGATCTGCCCAGAAGAGCAGGTCTCACCAAGTCCCTCCCCCACGCACTCAACCAATTCCACTGGCTCCCTACTGCCCCTAGGAACAAAGATGAAGCCCTTCCTTCCTCCCCCTCCAGGTTCAGCCATCTAGCTACACTGGCCTTTCACATATCCATCATCCTTCCCTGGGCTTTGCAGCGGCTGTGCCCCTATGCCCAGAATGTTCTCCCCATATACCTCCACCTTTGGGGCTCCCTCAAGACTGAGCTCAACGCCCACCTTCTGCAGGTGGTCTTTTTCCACCCTCCCCTCCCCAGCTGCTCCGACTTTCTCCCCTAAAATTGCCAATTTTACATACGATTTCACTCAATGAGCTCATTAGCTCCCAGAGTTCCAATGACCATCGATAAGCATATGAATTTCAGATCCACTTAGCCCTACCCTAACCTCTCCCATGTTGCCAAATGCTTTGTAGACATCACACACTGAATATCTTGTAGACATTTTAAACTCAACAGGGCCCAAAGTGAGCTCAGGAGCTTTCCCCACAAAGCACTCCTCCTTCTCACTTCCCTCTTATGGTCGAGGGGACAATGTTCCAGATGGCTGCATAGATTCCTTTTTCCCAGTCCCCCAAGCTTCCAACCCAGGTGGCACCCTCAATCTCTCACCTGGCCAATCAAGTCACTTAGCAAATCCTGTTCTGTCTCCATTCACAACACCTGTCCTTTCCTCTGACTTGCCCCACCCCCCAGGCCCTTCGCACCTCCCACCTGGACCACCACCACACCTGCTCACTCCACATTCCAATCCATCTTCCTCTCAGCAGTCAAAGGGATCTTTCTAAAGCTCAGCTAGCTCCCTTTTCCAGAAACTCTAGTGGCTGTCAATCGCTTCATGGGTCAAATAGAAAATGCTTGTCTTTTAAAGCCCTTCTCAACCTGGCCCTCTCCTATCTTTCCAGCCTTTTTACACCTTATTCCCTTCCCCTGTCTCAGGTACTCTTCCATCCAGGGACACTGGCTTCCCAGAGTTTCCAGGAAGAAGACCCTTGTCTCTCAGCTGGGGAGGGGGCTCATTTTCTCTGTTGACCATCATGCCTGGAATGCTCTGGCTTCTCCCCCTCCCCACTTCCGTCACATCTTGGCTAACTACCCCACCTTTCTACAAGATGCTCCTTAATGCCAGGGCCATCCCCTATTGATTCTCTCCAGATCATCCAGTCTACATCTGGTTTACATGGAATTGGTGGCATGCTATCTCCCCCTTAGACTGGGAGCTCCTTGAGGGCAGGGACTGCCTTTTGCCTTTTGGAAACTCCTCAAGGGAAGGCCTGTTTCCCTTCTGTCTTTGTAGGCACAGCACCTAGCATGTCTCCTAACACCCAACACAGGTGCTTAATATAGGTATTGGATTGCATGAGGACAATGGAATTGAGTTATGAGCCCCTGAAGAACTGGGCATCTGGTAGCCTTTCCCTGCTGAGTCTGGGAGGCCCCCTCTATTTTATAGGAAGAAGACAGCCACAGCCATGGACTTGCAGAAACTCCTTACTAGGGTGGCTGCAGTACAAGACATTCTTTAGACTTGAGAAGATCATTCACTATCTCTCACTGATAAAATTCCAAGTCTTAGAAGCATTTGCAGGTGAGGAAACTGAGGCCCAGATAGGACAAAGGCCAGGACTTCTTTCCTGGGCAGAGCTCCCGACCTGCCAAGTCTACTCCTGCAACCCTTCTGTGGGTAGTAACCCAGGGATGCCCCTAGTCCCAGCCCCAGCAGTCATAGAATCACCATCTGGCTTCCAAAATACCATATGCTTCCAATGCACACGAGCAAGACAAGTGTGCTCACCAGACTTCCTTCTCTTGCCAACTGATCTGGAGTTAGCAGCAGCCCAAAACTCTCCTCAGTGTACACTTGGCATGAGGCAAGTCAGAGCAGAACTAGCCAGACCCAAAGCTTCACCTCACTGATGGGGCTGGGAGAGCCCCTGGCAATTCAATCCTCTATTTGCAGAGAAAGGGAAACTGAGGCACAGCAAAGGGAAGGGGCTTGCCAGGGCTCACATAGTTAGTAGCAAACGTGGGACTAAAGCCCAATATTCTTTGCTCCGTTTAGACTGGTAGCCTTTCACAATTTCAGAAGCTTGGGGGGTGTCCTAGACAGAACGCTGGGTTTGGAGTCAAGGGGATCTGAGTTCAAATCGGACCTCAGGTACTTACTAACTGTCCCTTCACCCTTAGCATAGTGCCGGGCATACAGTAGGCACCATATGGATGCTTGTCTTCTTCCTTCCTTCCTTCCAGATTATAATAAAAGAGGAAAAGGCCACCATGTACATGAATAGTGACTGGTCAGAAAGATCTGCAGCTGCCTGCTCAGGCCTCCCTCCACCTCCAGGATGCCCTCCCTGATTGTTCCCAGCTTGTACCTAGTGGGCCCACAGTCAGGATTACACACTGAATACATACCGCTCTGCCATCAAGGACAGCTTGGTTCTAGAGAGTAAAGTTAGTGAAGACTAAATGCAAGTCAACAGCCTATGATGTGGCAATCAATGAACCAATAAATGTTTATTAAGTGCCTACTATGTGCTGGGCTCACAGCATCATAGGGTGGAAAGAGACTCCATCCAGTTCAATGGCCTCAATCTGTGCATTTGGATAAATTGTTGAATACAGAATAGCTTAGGAGGGAAGGCACTGGTAGGTAGGGGAGCAGGAAAAGCTTCATTCAGGAGGTGTCAAGAGAGGGACTCTGTGGTAGGGGGAGGAGATGGAGCACCCGGTGAGGAACAGAGAGAGAGAGAGAAGGTCCCATGGGCTGATGGGAGAACCTGGGAAGGGCTTTCAAGGCTAAAAGAGGAGTTAGCTTTTTTTCCTAGAGGCAAGAGCAAGTCACTGGAGTTGACTGAATGGTCAGATCTGCGTTTAAAGAAAATAGCTTATCTGTGTAGTCAAGTAAGTTGCAGTGAAAAGTTAAATGTACACATTGAGAATGAAAATGTTTTTATTTTTAAAAACTGACAACAAAAAATGACAACATTTTTTTCAACTTAGTAAACTGGTGATGCATTAGATTCTCAACCAGCATTGAAACGGCAGAGATCAGTGCGATCCTGTGTCTCTGTGTTTGTGAGCAGGTCTGCAGTCTTACTGTGAAAAAGATGCCAAGCGTTTTACTGTCATATTCGGTAACACATGCTGAGACCAGCAGCACAGATGGAGACCAGCCAGAGTTCTAAAGACACACCAAGCAGCTTTGGGGGGGGGCAGGGAGCACTATGATTTGAAGTTATACATTTCTTTGGAGATGTGGATGATATTGATGGAAAGTTTACATGAACTTGAGGCAAAACAAGAAAGGGAATTTTACATTTCTCAATTAAACAAAATCATAACACAAGTTATGAACCCTGAACAGGCTTCAGGAGAAGACAAGTCCTTTATTATGAAGGGGGGAAATGGCTTTTTCCTTTGACTTACTTCTCCCCTAAAGGTATCTGATTAAGAATTTTAATTTTTAGCTTAAAATGTTTTGTATGACACTAAAGTCAAATAAAATCATGTTAACTTAAAAAAATAAAGGAAAATGGCTTGGCCCCAGTGTGTAGGATGGACTGGAGTAGGGAGACCTTAGTCCAAGAGATCAGGTAGGAGGTTGCTCCAATGATCCAGGTGAGAGGAGATGGGTCCTCCACCAAGATGGAGTGGGAGTGGAGAAGGGGTGGGCAGCCCCTTGTTGTGCGGCATGGGTGGGGAGAGGGAGGTCTGGAGGGTGATGGGGTTGCCTTCAACAGAAATCTGGAAGTTTGGGCGATTAGGATCACTCAGAGACAGCCAGTTTGAAATGTCCAATAGGCATCTGATAGTGAGGGACTGAAACTCAGGGAAGTCTGACTATGTCAATATGGCAGTCATTTGCATAGAATTCAAATGCTAGAACCTGAGGAAGTTACCAGGAGGAAGTGTCAAGGGAGAAGAGATGGGCCCAAGGCAGAATCTTGGGGACCCCCCCCCAGTGAGGGGCCGTGACACCCAGACACCGATGATGAGCCAGTAAAGGGAAATGAGAAGGGGCAGTCAGGAGGGAAGGTCACAAAAGCCCAGAAAGAGAGTGTGAAGGATGGTGTCCAATGTAGCAGAGAGCTTGAGAAAGCTTGTTTAGAGAGATGATATGACGGTGAAAAAATTAATTGACACTACAGAAAAGTTGCAGGCTATAGGATAAATCCAAATAAATGAGAAATTTTTATGTCACCAACAAAACCCAGCAGATTGAAAGATAAATTCCATTCAAAATAACTACAGAATGTCTAAAATACTTGAGAGTCCACTTCTCAACACACACACACACACAGACACACACAAACTCTATGAAATAAAGACAGACCAAAATAATTGGAGAAAGAGTAATTGCTCATGGGTAGGCCAAGCTAATACAATACAATGACAATACTATGCAAATTTATTTATGCAGTGTCATACCAGTCCACCTACTAAAAGATTATTATTTTATAGAGCTAGAAAAAATAGTAACAAAAATCATCTGGAGAAGAATAAAGGTCAAGAATCTCAGAGAATATAATGGGCGGAAAGTGGGAAGGAAGGCGGTCTAACAGTATGGGCTTTCCAACTATTCTACAAGCAGGAATCATCATAACAATTTGGTACTGGGTAAGAGACAGAAGAGGCTGAGTAGTTCGAAACATATAGGAGCAAACACACAATAGCCTCATGTTTAATAAACCCAAAGATCCTGGCTATTGGCCCAAGAACCCACTATTCAAAAAAAATTCCAGGAAAATTGGAAAGCAGCCTGGCAGAAACTAGGTATAAACCAACATCTCATAAGATACCAAGATAAGCTCCAAATAGTTACATGATTTAGACATAAAGGTTAACAACATAAATAAATTAGAGAAGCAAGAAAATCACCTTTCAAAAGTATGAACAGAGGAAGAGTTAATAACCAAACAAGGTATAGAGAGGATCCCAGAAGATAAAATGAACGGTTTGGATTAGATAACAAGAGTTTTTTGCACAAACAAAACCAATGCAGCTAAAACGAGAAGAGAAGCAGGTCACTGGGGGAAAATCTTTGCAGCAAATTTTTCCAATAAAGGTCTCATTTCCAAGATAGATAGAACCAATCCAAACTTGTAAAAATAATTCCCCAACTGATATATAGTCAAAAGATATAAGTGGGCAGTTTTGAAAGGAAGAAATCCTAACAATAGCCACATGAAAAAACCCAAATCAATAATAATTAGAGAAATACAAATTAAAGTAATATTGAAGTTCTACCTTATGTCAGATCGTCAAAGATGACAATAAAGGAAAATGACAAATGTTAGACAGTCTATGAGAATATTGGCACATTGATGCATTGTTAATGGAGTTGTGAATTTCTCCAGTCATTGTGGAAAGCAATTTGGAACTACATCCACAAAGTCACTAAAATGTACATATACCTTGACCCAGTGTGATATGCTTGGCCTAGAACCCAAAGAAGTGAAGGACAGAGGAAAATATACAAAAAAAATAATAACTTCTATTTGTAATGGCAAAGAACTGGAGGCTATAGGAAAGCACATCAATCAGGGAATGACTGAATAAATCATAATTTAGTATGTGAATGTAATAGAATACTATTATAACATATGACATGATGAAAGGGGCACTTCCAGAGAAACCTGAGAAAATTTCTATGAACTGACGCTGGGTAAAGTGAACAGAACCAGGAGAACAATTTCTATAACAACAACACTGTAAGGACAAACAATTTTAAAAGGCTTGAGAGATCTGACCAATGCAAAGACCAACCATCATTCCAGAGGACTGATATGAAGCAAGTTACCTATCTCCTAAAAGAGAGGTGAAGGACACAGAGTGAAGATTGAGACCCGTAATTCTGGACCTGGTCAATATGGGATTTAGTTTTGCTTGACCACACATATTTGTTACAAGGGTTTTCTTTTTCGTTTTTCCAATAGGGAGCAGGAAAGGTGTGTGTATGTGTGTGGGGGGGGGAATGGATTTTTCTAATTGAAAAATATATAATTAACTTTTATAAAGAGAGGAGGTGGAATGGAGAAAAGACCATCAGATTAGGGAACTGAGGGATCATTAGACTTTGGAGAGCAGTTTCAGCTGAGTAATGAAGTCAGAAGTTACAAGGAGTGAGAGAGTGAAGATGAAATGGAGGTCAAGAGTGTAGACCATCTTTTTAAGTGACTCTGAGAAAGGGAGCTTAGGGTAATGGATTGAAGCGGCAGTGAGGTCTAGTGAAAGTATTTTTAAGAATGGGGGAGACTTGGGCATTTGAAGGCACTCGTTAGGGAGAGACTGTGATGGATACAACACACTGCAGAAGATGGGGGGCAAAGGTTGGCCTTGACAAGAAGAAGGGTCCCCTTCTGTTAGAGCCACAACAGGAAACAAGGTGTTGAAGGGGTTAGGGAATAGGAGAGGGGTCCCCTGAGAAATGGAAGAGCTCACATTGGATAGTCTCCATTTTTTTTTCAATAAAATAAGAGAGAAGTAGAGGATGTATGGGAGACTTGAGCAGAGGAACAAGATTTTAAAAAGATTTTGTAGGAAGAGAGCTAAGGAAGGGCTTAGGGACAAAATTTGACTCCACCATTGACTAGCTGTGTGAACCTCTGTGCCCTTATCAGTAAAATTCTGTAGCATCTACTATCACAGGCTTGTGAAGCTTGAATGAGAGGACATGTGTCTATGGAATATGGTACAAGCTGAAATTCCAAGGACCCCCCCCCCTGCAACACACACAGTCCCCTGCTGAGCTCTGACCACACCAGAGCAGAGACGTTGAAGATGCTAAGTACCTCATGGATTCAGGAGGGAGCAGCTTGGCCATTGATGCCCAGGATATCCCAGTTTGTGTTTTCCGTGTGTGCATTTGTCTCAATGTGTACATTAGTGCATATGTGTATTCACTTGAAAGGATGTTGGGGGTGGGAGGACAGAGGAGAGATGGAGAAGTTGGAAGTCAGAACTTCAGAGCTCGAAGGGACTTTAGAAACAATGGATTCCACCCGCTCCACTTAACAGTTGAGGAAACTGAGACCATAGGTTAAGTTCCCCAAGCCAAACTCAACAGATTCAAGGTCTCTGGACTGAGAGGTTACTTCACTAATTCATGTGAGCTTCTTTCCATGCTAGTGTGGATGAAGTGACCTGAAGTCTTGGGGTAAAAATCTCACTGAGTTTTCTGTTTAAAACAATGCTTTGAATGTCATATTGTGTGGCAGAAGAGACAAACTCTTTGATAAATGATCTGGGGGGGGGCGGGGAAGGGTCTCTCTCTCCCAGTGCACACTGACTGACCCCTTTCACCTGAGGGCATCGGGAAGTGAAGTACCTTAGGTCACACAGCCAGGATATGGCAGGGGCCAGACTTCAGCTTCAGACTTGCTTCTTCTAGGTTCAGTCTCGTATTCACTGCACTATCCTTTGGCCCCTGCCACCACTACCTGGAATGCCCTCCAACCTGACCTCCTCCATTGTAGCCTTCTGGGATGATGCCATCAAAGAACATCTATGAAACACCACACACTGTCATTGCCTACCCCAATGATATCACGGACCCAGCCTGACGACGACAACAACAACACACAAGTGATAACAGCAGCAAGAACAATAATGGTAGGAAGGAGACCCATCAATGTCAACCAAGAACATGGCATGAAACATTTACTACAACAGCTGGAGGCAACTCCAAGGAAACCAAGAACCACAGAATGAAAGACGGGAAGTTGGCCAAGAGCTTCTCCAAGTACCTCTGCCTGACTCAGGAGGGGACTGAAGCCTGAGTGTGTAAAGTTCCAAGCTCCTGTCCAAGAACCATCATCTGAGGCAACTGAGCCCCCAGTGACTGTTAAGTGGGGGCTTAGAGCCCACTTCTTAGAACTAGCTGGCACTATTCATTTGAGGTCCAACTGAGGACACAATCAAGGTCACATGCCCATCGGGCCTCTCGCCCATCCTGCACCCACACGGCAGCACTGATGAGATGATCTGACTGTTTTCAATAACTCCAGGAGTTGCCAGTTCCTCTATCTTTGCTTTAATGACATCTTGCTGATGATATCTCTGATTTATTTGAAGCTGAGTCCTTGGTCAGGAACATAACCCCCAATTTATCACAGTTCTTATGGGAAAGTATAATCTGCTTTAGGTGGATCCATTTTATGATGTGGTTTCCAGGAACACACTGGGGGGCCTGCCTGTAAACTCGCTTGCCGCCCTCCCAGAGGATTAGCCACTTTGTGGATTAGCCAAGGCCTGCTTCCTCTCATTGCCCAACTCACCCTGGAAAGAAACAACTTGGAAGGTCAATCAACTGCAGCCTGGTTTTAGAATGTAATGGCAGTTAGTGAGGGTGAAATGCACCCGTGCCAGCTTCAGATGGCTGGATTTGAAGTGGAAGACAGCAGAAGCCAAGCCCTCACCCAGCTCACACTGAAGCTTTTGGATTCCAGGATGTCTAGGAGCCTAATCACCTGGGTCTCACTTTCCACTCTTCTCAAGGCTGAGGAGAAAGTGGCACCAAAGTGACAAATGAGCCACAGAATGCCAGGGGATAGCTACAGTCAATTAACCAACAAGCATTTAGTAAGCCAGGCAGAGTGTCTGGCTCAGTGCTGGGGGAAATCTTCCAGTATCAGGCACAACAAAGAAAGCCCAGAGGGTTAACAGCATCTCATTATGTGGGTGACAGATGTGGGTACCAGCTCAGAGGACTGACTCTAACCTTCTGCACATGGGCCTCATGCACAAGTTTGACCATAGCATGCCCTTGACCAAGAAGCTCCAGTGGCTCCCTATTGCCTTTCAGATCCAATAATAATTCTGCCATTTGGTACCTTTCTGGGTCATTCACAGGCTCTTCCATCTCCATCCCTGCAATGCTCCTTCCTCACTTATGCCTTTCTGAGCTTCCTTCACAGTTTCAATATCCCTTCTCTTCCCTATGGATTCTTCCCCATCATTCTTGTCTATAGCTTGTTTGTACAGAGTTGTCTCCCCCGTTTGACTGCGAGTTCCTTGAAGGCAGGGCTTGTTTGTGTTTTGCCTCTCTTTGTTTCTCCAGTACTTAGCACAGTACCTGATCTGTTTTCTACCCTGCTGACCAAGCTCCAGCATGAGGCCCATCCTGAACCATCCACCAAATGACATTGCATTTGTTTTATCTACACTTTGCATTTAATTATCTTTGTACGTGTCTCCTGACGTAGAATTCTAAGTTCATCGAGGGCAGGGCCTCTTTTCTTGTCTTTGTTGTGACAGGGCCTGAAACACAGTAGGCCTTTCAGATTCCCTGGCCGCTTGTTTTTCCCCAGGTCTTCCTTGTTTCCTAGCCCCAAATGGGGCAATTCATCAAACTATTTGGATCAATGGGTCCCAGTTGCAATAACCCAGGACATTAACAAAATGGCAAATGGCATGAATCTAGAGGCATCCATTTGAAGACCATGCCAACTCCTACACTGTAAATAGGGGGTTCACTGTAGATATATCACAGCTACTGGTCCTGGCACTATGAGCGAGAGGCTGTACGAGAGCAGAGGAATATCACAGACAATAGTATCAGAATGAGAGACGTTTCTAAAGCATTTGACCAACATTATCTCATTTGAACCTCACCATCCTGGGTCTATGTCTATATGTCTGAGAGGCATCAAAGCCTGTGCCTTGATGGGGCAGCAAGCCAGCCCTTCTGAGTTAGAAGACCTGGGTTTGAGTCCCAACTCTGGTTGTGTGAGCCTCGATAGACTATTTCCCCTCTCCACGCCCCAAGGGACTTTCTACAACTAGAGGGTATAGAGCAGGTACTAACTTGCATTGGTAGAGGGAGTTCTCTCACTAGGAATTCTCTAGACCCAGGAGAGCACAGGCCCAGTCCCCCACACCACTCTTCTCTCCAATGGATGATCCTCATTCCATAGTTGTGGCTAGATGGAGAATTTATCAGCACAATGGACAGCTCTCTAGCACTTTTCCTACATTCTCCCGTTTGAGTCACAACACAACCCTCTGAGGTTGGTACTATGATTAGTCTCCCCATGTGAAAGATAAGGAAGCTGAGACCCAGTGAGAGTCCCTGCCTTGCCCAAGATCACCAGAGGCCAGACTTGAGCCTAGATCTACCACTGCAGAAAGCTATGCTTAGGACAATCCTGGCTCCTAGGGAACCCTCTGACTGCTTTGCAGAATTCAGCAAGATTCCAGTCGGCCTTCTCCTGCTTGAAATCAGTTTCTCTGAACTCTAAGAGTTCTTCCTCTGTCCAGCAATAGAATTTCTGGCCCTGGAGGGGATTTCTCTTTAAGCCCACAAGCAGCCAAATATTCAGTTCAAATATTCTTCCAATCAATAGGCTTCTCAGCACCTGACCCTTCCTAGGTCTTGTACTCTCTATCTGCCCGGAATTGACACCCAAGGATGAGTCTTCTCTGGGCAAGCTGCCCCTAGCAATGGCTTCCAGACACCAGCTTCTGAGAAGGCCTTCGGATCCCTTTCCTTGTAAAGCCCCCACTTCCAGAACCTTCTCCACGAGATTGCCACAGTGTGGCACAAGCTGAGAAAGCTGAGTTAAGCTGCTTTCTCCCTCATACTGCAAGCCTATGATGGCAAGGCACTCCAAGAGGGCTCTTTCCTTCCCTTGGATCCCAAGTGCCTGCTCCAAGGCTGGCTGCTCAAATATTTGCTGAAGAAAAGGAAGAATCTTGTTGGCCCTGACAAGAAGGAAGCCTGGTGGTGTCAACCTCAAATAGAAGCTGGGCCTACTAGATGGTTCATAAGGATCCCTGTGGGCTGCATTTGGATTCAATTGGAAAACATAATATTGTCTCTTCTTTATTTTATTTTCTCTATTTTGTTCAATATTTCCCAATGACATTTGAATCTGGCTCAGGCCACACTAGGGAGTGTTGTGGGCCACGTGGTCTCTGCTCTAGGACACTGTCTGACTGGACCTTGGATGGGGTTCTGGAAAAACCTTTTAAAGGGGGAGGCAGTAATAGAGTGGAAAGAGAAATGGGTTTTGGAGGCAGAAGATCAGGGTGCAAATTCTGGCTATGTTATTTCCTAACTGTGGGACCTGGGACAAACTGCTTTCCCTCTCTGACTGACCCTCACTCGTCCTCTCTGTAACAGGAGATGATTCAATCCAAACAAACACCCCTTGCCTACTGTGGGTCTTATTATTAAAGCCACAAATGTCAACAGGCCTTGCCTCTGATGGCCTTGAAGCTTCCTTCTAGCTCTGGTGGAGATCCACTCCCTTCCTAAGTCCCAAATATTGAAGTTATGGCCTTTGGAGTTAGAGAAAATCCTCCCCCCACTTTATCCTTCCTGAGCTGCCTAGCCTGCTCCCCTTATCATTTTATTTCAAAGGGTCCTGGTGCTGGGGATGAGACAATCCCCCCCCCAAAAAATAAAGCCACCTGCCTAGCCTCCCCAGGTATCCAAAGAATACCTCAGACCTGATTTTGTTGCTCCAACTACTAGGAGCTGCTGCCAAAATGCCTGCCATTTTGGGCCTCTATTATGGGCCTCTCTCTCCCCAGACTTCCCCCTGATCCTCCTCTCCATCCCTCTAGTATGGCAGGCCTTTTGAAATCCACGAGGCAGGGAGGGCAAGGCCCACTACTCCCCCAGCCTCCCCATCCATCACTGACTGTCTGCTCTTTCCACCAGCACTACTGGTTCATCCTTGGGGAGCAAAAGGAAGTACATGGCATCACTTGCTGAATGGGGAATTACCAGAAAGGCCCAGGGGAAGGGGGCAGTGGATGGCACTGGAGGGAGAAGCTCCAAGGGGAAGTAGAGGGAGGGATGAAGACAGGGAAGTTACCAGGATTTCTCAGCAGTCTCAGCTGCTGGGGAGCACCTCTCTTGGGGATGAGACAGATTAGCTTTAAAGCCCAAATATGTTGGATGCCTCCACCTGGGCTAATTCTTATTAAAACTGGGCAGGGAGCCAGCCAGCAACTGCTGACAACTCAGGTCTTGGTAACTAGGCCAATCCAGATGGTGTGGGTTGTGTGTAGTTAAGGCTGCAAGAAGCTGGGTAGCTTTTCTCCTCCAGTGGGGCAAAAAGCATGGAGTCATAAATGAAAAGCTGGAGTTTCTGCATCTGAGCCCCCACTAAGTTCTGCCCAAGAATGCAAAGTTATAGAATCTCCAAATTGATAGGGAGCTCTAGCAGAATGGGAGACATCTGGCACCAGAGGGCCTCCACCAAGGGCCAACTCAATGTTGCCCAACGTACTTCTGGATACCTCCAAAGGTTGCCACAACAGCTTCTCTTCCTTACATTGAATCTAAATCTACAACTTGGACCTGCTGCTACCAGACATGTCCCCCTGGGGCCAAGGAGAATGAGACATGGTATGTTACAGTTAAAAAACCACTTGATTTGGAGTCAGAGGACCTTGGTTCCAATCCTGACTGGACTACTTACCAGCCACATAGGCCTTTTACCTCTTGAAACGACTTAACTTTTTCTACCTCTGTCTAGTTATGTGTAAAACGAAGGGGAGGGGTTTGGATTTGATGACCTCTAAGTGCCCTTCCAGCTTTCAATCTATTACCCTAAAATTCAAATTAGTTTTCCACATGGCAGACTTTCCAATATTCACCTTCCCTCCTTCCTCCTCCAGTCTCCCTTAGTCCTTACTTTAGATGAAGCTAACAGGAAAGCAAAGCCAAGAGAAGATGAGAAAAGAATGGGGAGTGTGGGGAAGGAGGACATTGCCTGGGATGGGGCACTTGGGACTTCAGTCTGACTTGGCCATGTTCCAGAGTGTGCCAAGCTAGGGAGCTGGCAGGGGCTAAGGGGTGAAGAAAGGCCCCCAAAGAATAGGCACTGGAGCTTTTTCTCTAGAGCCTGGGCACCAACAGCTAGGTAAGTGAGTCACTTTTTCCCTCAACAAATATCCTTCAGTTAGTTCCTGCTCCAAGCTATCAGTTCCCAGGAGAGAACACATAGAGATACAACCAAAAGGTGGGAGCTAGGTGGCGCTGCAGTGCATAGAGCACTGGACCTAGAGTCATCAAGACCTGAGTTTAAATTTGGCCTCAGTTGTGTGACCGTGGGCAAGTCATTTACCCTTGCTTGCCTCAGTTTTTTCATCTGTAAAATGATCTGGAGAAGGAAATGGCAAACCACTCTGGTATCTTTGCCAAGAAAACCCCAAATTGGGCCACAAAGAGCTGGACACAACTGAAAAATGACTGAACCACAAAATGACCAGAAGAAGGTGGCAAATGAATGGCTACCCAGTGCACTTTTGCCCCCTCACATTCCAATTCAGCATTCACCTTTGCTCCTCAATAGCTGGGGTCTTGAATGTACTCCCTCCTATGCAGAATTACTAGGTTACCTTTCAGTACAGGTCCCTTTTTACTAGTCCACACATGTGTCCTATTGACTCAAGTAGTCATATCTAATCTAAGCAAATCTGGTTACTGAACACAGATAAGGTTCCAAAACTAGCATTTAGCACTCCCAGGGAAAATCTCATCAGGGGCGGGAAGGGGGAAGAGAGAAGGCTTATGGAGAAAAGCAATGTCACAAAGTGGAACTGCAAAGTTCTAAACAGCAATATTGTGGCAACAGCAAATGGAAGAAGGATCATAAGATCACAGAACAGCAAAGCTAGAAGACTAAGAAATCTCTTAATTATCCATAGCTGTAAAAGGTCCCTGATTTTATTATAAATTGACCTCCCCTCTGATATTTAGGTTAAGTAGTGGTATATGGTACAAGTTTGTAGTCTAACCCTTATTTCTGCCAAACTGCTTTCTGGTATTCTCAACATTTCTTCTCGGAGAGTCCTTGGGTTAATATGATCAAATACTGGGCTGCTGGATTCACTTACTTCTTGGTATTCCTCAATTAGTCTGTTTCACATCCAAGAGTTTTCAGACTTATTGCTTTATAATATAGTTGGAGATCTGGTAACACTACACCCCCTCATTTCCAGTTTTTACTACCCCCTCCCATAATTTCCCTTGAGATTCTAAACCTGTTGCTGCTCCAAATGATTTCTTTTATTTTTGCCCTTTTTTGCATGGAGCAATTGGGGTTGTGACTTGTCCAAGGTCACAAAGCTAGTAAGTGTAAAGTGTCTGAGGTCAAACTTGAACTCAGGTCCTCCTGACTCCAGGGCCGGTTGTCTATTCACAGCACCCTCTAGCCACTCCTCCAAATGATTTGTTATGATTTTTGTCTCACTGTTAAAACTGAAAGGGACCACAGACACCATCTAGTCCAACCCTTCATTTTACAGAGGAATAAACTGAGGCTCAGAAAAGGGAAATAACCTGGACAATCTCTTATCCAATCCCCAAAATGGACTAAATGACCTCCAAGCAAATGATCAGCCAGCTACTTTCTTTCCTTATAGACTAGGCTCTGCTGGCCAACCAAAAAGGAAAGGAAGCATAGGCTTTAACAATATTTGTGATTGTGGGAATGATGCAGAATCTGGCTGTCATGTAATCACCAAAGTTTGACAACAGCTTCTCTAGAGTCATGACTCTCAGCCTCCTCCCACTCACATGCACAAGAACCTCCAAAGAATAAGTCCCATTTCAATGTCTCCTCCGATAAAGAGGTAGATGGGACAATTAGTAGAACTCCCATTTTTCAGATCAGTAAAAGTCCAATTTGGAGAGGTTAAGCAAGTTCATATTGCAAGCAAGTGACAGTTCTAGGGCTTGGACCCCAAGTCTTCCAAGGCCAATATTCTCCCCATCATACCATGCTGCCTCTCTCAAAGCACATATCTAGGGGACAGAGCTTGGAGTTTCTTGTACACAAAGTACATGCTCAGTCTCCCCAGTACAATGTAAGCTTCTTGAAGACAGGGACTATCTTTGTATTCTCATCACCTTGCACATAATTAATAAATGACTGTTGGATTGGATCAAAGGGCATGTTCTACCATTGAATTACATTCTCCAAAGGAGAGAAAGACTAGTCATTTCCAATCCAGAGAACAATCCTTCCTCCCTCTATAAAGCAAAGCACTAGCAGCTTTTCAGAAGAATGCTACTGTGAACAGCTTTTAAGGTTCTGATTACACAGTATGGTGGACGCTCTGTTTATTTCATAACAAATCAAAGCAAAACATTCACAGTAAATCAAAGTATAGCATTCAACTTATCATAGAAAATCAAAATATAGCGTTCACAACAACTTATCACAGAAAATGGCCACATAGTTTCCACTACAGTGGTCACAAAGTTTTGAACAAAAAACAATCATTTAGTAATTCAATCATTCAATCATTCTTCATCATTCACTATTCAATCATCAGAAAATACACAGACCCACCACCCCTAGGTCACTAGTAAATTTACAATTTCTCAGTCAGTAGACAGTATTCAATTAACGTCTTTTAGCTTAACTTGGGGTGGTGTCTTGGATTCCCTGGATCCCCTTCCATGGTCTCAGATCCTACCTGGATTCACCAAACTGTTACTTGGGTTCAAAGGCAGACAGCTCCCAGGTCCTTGTCCAGCTCTCTGTGCAATCTCTGTTCCACACTGAAGCTCACAGAGTCAGTCCACATTAAATCCTTCACAGTTTCTGCTCCCGGGAAATCAAGGCTCCACAAAGCCACAAACAAGTTCATAAAAAATATCAGCATCACAGTCATGCTTTCTCAGTCTTTTGGCAGCTCTGTCTGGCCCTCGGACTCAGAAGAAGTTTCAGCTGGTTCCCAGAATCAAGATCACTTCATCTAGGCTCTCCAAATCAAAATCATTCTCTTCAGCCTGGGAGGCTTTACTCTTCAGCCTCCCAGGTGGCAGCAACTTCTGCCTCCACAGAGTTTGCTCCAAGATCTGCCTCAGTTGCCAATTCTTATTTTTCTTCTCAATTCTCAGTTCAGCAGTAGCAGCCCAACCTCCAGATGTTGCTGAGAGAAATTTTCTCTTTCTCCAGCAGCAGCAGTTTCTGCCTCCAGATGTTTGTCCCAAGAAATTCTGATTCTCCCTCTCTGGGCTTTTCCTTACAAACAATATTCCCCCTCCCTATTCAGCCCCTTCCTGTTACATCAGCAACAGGAGACAAGAGTTCACACCTTCTGTTTCTTCAACAGAGGCTTAATCTGAACTAGGTGCTAAAGTACCTCTTAGTTTAGCAATACAAAAGGAACTTCAAATCTCATTACTGTTACACCCTCCCTCCCTTCCTCTCTTTCTCTGTCCTTTCCTCCCTCCCTTCCTTCCTCATTCCCTTCTTCCCTCCCTTATTTCCCTTTCTCTCTCCCTCCCTTCTTTTCTTTCTTCCTGTTTTCTTCCCAGAGCAGGTTCTGTATCCCTTTGAATACCCTGTACTAGAATACCATGAGAGCTGAAACACTCTGACAAGATGATGAGTGAGAAATGCAGAAAGAAATTGAGGAAGGAGATGGGAGAGTGGACCTACTCCATTCTCTCTCTAGGGAGTGGTGCTCAGGGTCACAGAGTTCAAGCCTATGCCAGCACCTGAATAAGTCCTCTCTCTTTCCAAGCCTCTTTAACAATAATTACCCTGAGTCAGAGTGTATTCAGTATCTCTGGATATAGGTCTGAAGAAAAAAGGAGATGGAAAGCTCAGCCCAAAGGAACTTCATTATATTACTGGAACTAGTACAGAAACTGCTGTGGCTACTTTTCTTTTCTTTTTTTGACAGTATAAGCAATTTTCTTTCTTTTCTTTTTTAATTTATTGACTTGTTTATTTACTTTTAGTTTACAAGATTCAGTTCCAGAATCACTTGAGTTTCAGATTTTCTCCCCTTCCTCCCCCCCCCCATTGGTGGCATACAATCAAGTACAGGATCTGCAAATAAATACTTTCACACTGGACATTAGTCTGGTTGTATAGAAGGGTTGTAACCAATGGAGTAAACAATGGGAAAGAGGAAACAAAACCCAACATGGAAAAGAAAGAGAGCAGGTAGTTTGCTTCAGTTTCCATTTAAACTCTGTTCTTTCTAGATCTTTCTCTGAGTGAATGTATCTCCTTCCATTCTAAGACTTGTAGAGTTGTCTTATGACTGTGCATTGCTGAGAAGAGTCCAGTTTATCAAGGTTGGTCATCACACATATGGTGTATTTGTGACTGTGTACAAATTTTTCCTGGTTCTACTCTTCTCACTTTGTGGCTACTTTTCTTAGGGCACCTGGGTAACTGCCCTGTGAGTTCTTATACAGGACAGGGAGCGTGCTGCGAGGGGGACAGCTACTTTTGGAGCTCTCCTAACTACATATTTGAGGCAGCTTGGTGACTCAGTGGACAGAGAGCTGGGCCTGGAGTTGGGAAGACCTGAGTTCAAATCCAGCCTTAAATACTAGCTGTGTGACCCTGGGCAAGTCACTTTACCTCAGTTGGCCTTAATCCATTCCAGCATCTTTGCCAAGAAAACAGCATACGGGGTCATGAAGAGTCAGACGTGACTGAACAACTGAACAACAAACAGTACATGTTCCTCTAGCTGGGTTCCTCAAGGGAACTGAGTCACATAGAGAGCTGGCAATCAGTGACCGCTTGCTTAGCATTAGACTTTATAGCCTCTTACATCTACCTTCCATCATCTCCATCCTCAAGCTAAAGGGCAATGAAGAAATCAGCTAAGATCTTGTATCTCAACTTCACTGACTAGTTACCCATATGCCATGGCAACATTCACTGGAATTCCCCATCTAGGAAAACAGAATAGCCTTCAACCCTCTTGTGGGTTCACCTTGGTCTAGACATAAGTGCGCGTGGTTTAAGTAAATGCTTCTCTGAACAGATGAGTTCATCCTATGGTACAGAGAAGGGGAATTAAGGCTGTCTTTATCACAGGCATGAAGAAAGTTTTGGTAAAGAAATTCCAGTCACAGGAGCCTGAATGGGCCATGAAGAAATCCAAAGACTGAGAAAGAGAGGAGCTGTCTAAAGAGACCAATGTGGACACACAGGGAATTCACTAAACAACTGATATTTTTCAAAAGCATTTATGGAAGGTGGAAGTAAACTCAGGTAGCTACCAATGGATACAAAAGTGACAAAAGCCTGTGGAAATAGCTTAATATTTCCAAAACAGAACCCATGATCTTTCCCCTCATACTTTCTCTCTCTCCTGCCTTTCCTTTTCTTGTTGAGGGCACTCCAATTCTTCCAGTCCCTCAGGCTCCCAACCTAGGAATTAGCCTGGACTCCTTATTTTCTCTCACCCTCCATATGCAGTCTGTTGCCAAGGCCTGCTGATTGTACCTTTCTGACATCTCTCAAATACCCCCCTTCCGTCCTCCAACACTGCCCCCACCCTGGTGCATCACCTTCATCACCTCACACCTAGATTATTGCAATAGAGAGCTGGGAGCTGCCTGCCTCAGGTCTCTCACTCCAATCAATCCTCCATTCAGACACTAAAATGATTTTCCTGAAGCACAGGTCTGAGCATGTCACTCTTATAAACTCCAACGGTTCCCTGTCATTTCCAGGAATAAATACAAAATGTTTTATTTGAAGGGTATTTGAATCCCTTCATAACCTAGCCCCCTCCTACCTTTCCAGTCTCTTTACATCTAACTCTCCAAAACACACACTTTGATCCAGTGACATTGGCCTCCTGGCCATTCCATCTCCCAACTCTGGCCATTTTCTGTGTCTGTCCTCCATTCCCACAATGCTCTCCTTCCTCATCTTTACTATGTTCCTTAGCTTCCTTTAAGTTCAGACTAAAATCCCACCTTTTACAAGGAAGCCTTCCCCAAGCCAAGACAATTCTAGCATCTTCCCTCTGTTACTTATTCCTCTTCATCCTGTCTAGAACTTGGTCTGTATATATGTGTTTGTATATTGACTCCCCTATTAGACTGGAAGCTTCTTGAGGGTAAAGACTATCTTTTGCCTCTTTTAGTATTCCTAGGGCTTAGTACAGTATCTGGCACATATAGACACTTAATAAACATGATTGACTGAAAGCATGGTTCCACTGTCCTCTGTCCTCACCAGACCACTTTTGCAGTACTATGTTTAGTTTGGGGTATCGTGTTTAGGAAAGACATTGCTTTATTCCACTAGACCCTAGAAGACAGAACAAGAAGTAATGGGTGGTGGTTGAAAAGCTGTCCCAAAATGGAGTGGAATGCTTCTGAAGGGAGTGAGTTTCCTATCATTTGAGATTTTCGTGCAGAGGCTGGATGCTTTTGTTAAGGATGTTGGGAAGGTCCATGTCATTAGGTCAAAAGACCAGTGAGATCCATTCCAACTTCAAGATGCTCCGAACCTCCTGTAAATGTGGGTTTGTATGAATGTCACAGGACTGGGAAATTCCTGGGAAGTTAACCTTTTCTGACCAAATTGGGAAGGTCACTGACCTAGAAGGTTAAACAGGCAGAAGATCCTACTTGAGGCCTTGTATGCCTAAGACTGATCTCCATCAGAACAACTGCCTGGGCAGGAGATCCAAATGGGAGTTTTTATGAATCTTAGACTCACGGGAACTGCAGTGATGCTGGAGCTGGCAAGGGCATGACATTATTGCCAACAAAACCACACTTGATAGGTTCTACAGGAATAAAGAAGAGTTCTCTCCATGAAGTGTTTCTTCCATATTCCATCCCTACTCCTAGATGTAAGTGGGAGCTTAACTTTCCTTCTGCCCCATTCCATTCTAACTGACATTCTAATCATCTAAGTATATCATACTACCATTCCCTCCTCCTCCCTCAATTCGGTTTGATCCTAATCAAGGGTAGGGACTAGGTTATTTTTGCATACTAATAAAGTAAGTACTTAATAAAAAAAAGAAAAAAGCATCCTGATTACAATGAAACCATTGGTTATTCAAAGATAACAATGATTCCTAACCTACATGGGGCTTCTGGAGCCTTCAGAATACCTTGGTCACCCTTACCTTAGCTTCTCGTGGATGCACCAATCTAGGAAAAGCACTTTCCAGATTGTCCTCTTAGGTCAAGAAGTTAAAGCAGTGGTTCTCAACCTTCCTAATGCCCACGACCCTTTAATACTCGTATGTGGGCGTATCTGCATGTGGGTGGACCCACCTGGAGATAGATAGAGAACAGTATCTCGGTTCCTAAGACCGTCCAAAATATGTGTTTTCCGATGGTCTTAGGCAACCCCAATGAGAACCACTGAGTTAAAGGGATTGGGGGTGTGTGTGAGGGAGTGGCATGGAAAATTCAAGATGATAGAATGAAAGGAAACATGTTTGCCTAGTTCACCTAGCACACCTCTTCCACAATAACTTAGAAAACAACAAGCTGAATTCTGACAGAAAAAGCCAAGAAATAGTCACAGTGAGTCATTTTTCTAGCCCAGGGCAGCTTAGAAAAACAGAGAGAGAGGTTTGTTTATGCTAGGGCAGGGACTGGCTAGCTGTCATAGCTACAGGAAACACTGAGCACCCAAGAATCATAAGGGGGCTGAGAGTATACACAAGGGCAGGAAGCACAAGGGATCCCTGAACTAGTGTTAGGAGTTGGAATAGTTGCTATCACTCTGTCACCCATTACCCAGTTCTGAGTCACAGTTTCAAGGTGGAAAGAAGTGTTCAGGAGAGAGCAGGGGTCCTACATGTAAAAGAGGCAAAGAACAAATTCCAGAAACATAGCTGTATGGTTTTGAGTTCAAGAGCAGAACAGAGACTCAATTCTAACCTTTAACTCCACACATAAAATCTGTAGTGGAATATCTAGGGCAGAAAACCAATGCCAAAGGGTACCAGCGGCTTGGCTGCTCTGAACCTGTCGCAGAATCTCCCAATGGGCTAACGAAGCACTGTACTGAAATTCAACCACATACAAGCCAACAAACCCAAACCTGGGTCAGGAACTTGCAGAGCTCAGATCAGGAGGACAGTGAACAAATCTCTCCTCAGATTACACCACTTTGGAAGCACCAAGAACTTTCAAGCTCCTAGACTGAGCTATGAAAGCAGCAGAAGGACATAAAAAGACAGAAGCGCAGACCAAACATCCCCCATACTTGAGCAGAGCCCAACACTAACATGAAGCACAAAGCCAAGAAGTGGACTGTAAGAATGAGAAGAAGAACCTAACCATAAAAATCTGTTATAGTGACAGGGAAGCTCAAGACACAAACATAAAAGGGAATTACTTGAAAAACATCTCCAAACAAGGCCTCAAAGAAAAACACAGATGGGACACAAGTTCAACAAGAATTTCTAGACAAAGGGTCAGCTAGGTGGTGCAGTGGATAGAGTTTTGGTGCTGGAGTCAGGGGGACCTGAGTTGAAATGCAGTTTCAGACACCTGACACTGTGTGACCCTGAGCAAGTCCCTTAACCCCAATTACCTTGCAATGAAAAAACAGAAAACAAAAAAAAATTCCTAGACAAGTTAAAGCAAGTGCTGAAGAAAGAGATTTTTAAAAAAGAAAAAAAGATTTTAAAAATCAAGTAAGAGCAGCAGAGGGAAATAAAAAGGAAAAGAAATGAGCACAATGCAAGAAAATTATAAAAGGAGAACTAATAGTTTTGTAATAGAGGTACAAAACCTCATTGAATAAAATAGCTTCTTAAAAATTAATATTGGTCAAATGGAAGCTAATTACTCCATGAGACATCAAGAAATAGTAAAACAAAGTAAGAAAACTGATTTAAAAAGAAGGAAATGTGAAATATTTCACAGGAATAACAGCTGACCTGGAAAAGAGATAAAGGAAAGAATTTCATCATCATTGGACTACCTGAAAACCATGAACAAAAAAAAAGAGCCTAGACATCCAATTTCAAAAAATTATAAAGGAAAACTGACCAAATATCTTAGAACTGGAAGGCAAAGAAGAAACTGAAACAATCCACAATTCATCTGCTGAAAGAAACCCCCAAATAAAAATTCCCAGGAATATCATAGCCAAGATCCAGAGTCCCCCAGTCAAGGAGAAAATACTGCAAGCAGCCAGAAATAAATATTCAAGTACCATGGAGCCACAGTTGAACTCACACAAGATTTAGCAGTTGCCACCATAAAGAAATATAAAGCCAACAATATGATACAAAAGATTTAAGATTACAACCTACTCAGCAAAACTGAGTATAATACTACAGGGGAAAATGCATATTTAATCAAATAGAAGACTTCCAAGCGTTTCTGATGAAAAGACCAGAGCTAAATACATAATCTGACATTTAAACACGGGACTCAAGAGAAACATAAAAAGGTAAACATGAGTGAGAAATCATAATGGATTAAGCAAGATTAAACTGTTTACACTTTTACATGAGAAGATAATACTTGTAACTGCTTAGAACTTTATCATCACCATGGGTCTTAGTAGAAATCTAATTAGAAAGAGAGCCTGAGTGTAGGTGATTCTATTGTGTTTGGATGATCTCAAAAGAAAAATGGAAGGTAAGAAAGAGAAATGCACTGGAAGGAAGGGAGGAAGAATGGGGGAAACTATCTCACATAAATGAGATGTGCAACAAAGAGTTTTTATACAATGAGCCTCACTCTAATCTGAACTAGTTCAAGGAGGGAAGAATTTACATACACATACACAAATGGATGCAGAAGTTCATCTTAACCCACAGGGAATAAGGGAAAGGGGTTAAGAGGAACGGTGAGAGGTTATAAGATGGTAGATTAAGGGAGGCAGTGGTCAGAAGCAATATAGTCTTTTGAGGAGGAGACAGGGTAAAAAAGAGAAGGCTAAGAGAATAGGACAGAAGGAAGGGGGTGAACTCACCCATAATATAGAAGAGGAGAGCTGACTAGATTAGAAATCAGAATTCAACAATATGTTCTTTGTAAGAAACACACTTGAAACAGATACATAATAAGGAGCTGGAGCAGAATTTATTTCAACAGAAGTAAAAAAAAAAGACAGATGGTAATCATGATCTCAGACAAAGCAAAAGCAAAAATAGAACTAATTAAAAGAGATAATCTCTTTTACTACATTTTGCTAAAAGGTATAATACATTATGAATTAATATGAATAATATATGCATGTGTATACACACACATATAGAGTAAAACTATAATAGTGAGGGACCTCAATTTACTTCTCTCAGACCTAAATAAATGTAGCCATACAATAAACGAGGAAGAAGTTCAGGAGATGAATAAAATTTTAGATAATAAAAAGTTAAATGTGATAGATCTCTGGAGAATAGTGAATGGGAATAGAAAGTGGATACTTGTTTCTCAGCTGTGCATGGCACCTTTACAAAAACCGATCATGTATCAAGGCAGAAAAAACATCACAAACAAATGCAAAAAAGTAGAAATATTAAATGCATCTTTTTCTAAGCATAAAACAAAAATTACATTTAACAAAGGGTCTTTGAAACATAGATTAAAAATTCACTGGAAACTAAATAAATAATGAAGAATTGGTGGGCAATGAACAGATAGTAGAAACAATCAATAATTTCATTAAAAATCATGACAACAAAGAGAAAATATACCAAATTTGTGCGATGCAGTCAAACCAGTACTTAGGTCTAAATGCTTACATCAATAAAAGAGAAAAAGAGCAGATCAGGTCATGATACTGAAAAGAAAAATAACAAATTAAAACCCCCTATTAAACACTGAAACAGAAATCCTAAAAACCAAAGAAGAGATTAACAAAACTGAAGGTAAGAAAAACACTAAGCCAATAAATAAATAAAAGTAGAAGCTGTTTTTTAAAAACTCAATAAAATAGATAAACCATTGGTTTGGTTAATTTAATTTTTAAAAAGAAGGGAAAAAACAAATTATCAGCATCACAAATGAAAAAGGTGAATTCACAATCAATGAAGATGAAATAAAATCAATTATCAGGAGTTATTTTGCCCCAATTATACACCGATAAAACTGACGATTGAAATTAAATGGATGAATATTTTAAAAAATACAAATTACCCAGATTAAGAGAACAGGAAATAGAATATTTAAATAATCCGTAGAAAAAGAAATTGAACAAGTAATAAATGAACTTCCCAAGGGAAAACAACAACAACAACCCAGCAACAGATGAATATATGAGCAAATTCTAACAAACATTTAGAGAACAATTAATCTCAATACTACATAAACTTGAAAAAATAGGTAAAGAAGAAATCCTACCAAGTTCTTTCTATGACACAAATGTGGTTCTTGATACCTAAACTAGGGAGAATCAAAACAGAGAAAGAAAATTATAGACCAATTCCCCTCATGAATATTGATGCAGAATTTTTAAATAAAATATTAACAAGGAAATTATAGCAATATATCACAAAGATCATATACTTTTACCAGGTTGGATTTATACTAGGAATACAAGGCTGGTTTAATATTAGGAAAACTATCAGCATTTTTATGAAATGACAATTTTATGAAATAACAAAAATTGTATAGTTATTTCAATAAATGCAAAAGCTTTCAACAAAATACAACACTTATTCCTGCCTAACACACTAAAAAGCATAGGGATAAGTGGAGCTTTCTTTAAAATAAGTAGTAGCACCTATAGCATTGGCTAACGTGACAAAAAAGGAAAACAATAAATGTTGGAGAAGATGTGGGAAAATTGGAACACTAATGCATTGTTGGTGGAGTTGTGAACTGATCCAACTACTTTGGAAAGCAGTTTGGAACTATGCCCAAAGGGCTATAAAGTTGTGCATACCCTTTGATCCAGCAATACCACTACTAAGTCTGTATCCCAAAGAGATCATAAGAAAAGGGAAAAGGATCCACATGCACAACAATATTTATAGCAGCTCTTTTTGTGGAGGCAAAGAATTGGAAATCGAGATATCAACTGAGGAATGACTGAAGAAGTTGTGGTATATGAACATAATGGAATGCTATTATTCTATAAGAAATGATGATCAGATAGACTTCAGAAAAACCTGGAAAGACTTGCATGAAATGATGCTGAGTGAAGTTAGCACATTGTACACAGTAACAGCAACATTGCACAATGACCAACTTTGATAGACTTAGCTCTTCTTACCAATGCAATGATCTAAGACAATTCCAAGGGACTCATGATGGAAAATGTTGTCCACATCCAGAAAAAGAACTATGGAGTCCGAATGAAGATCAAAGCAAACTATTTTCTCTCTCTTTTTCTTTTCTTTCTCATGGCTTTTCCCTTTTTGTTCTGATTCTTCTTTCTCAACATGACTAATGTGGAAATATATGTTTAATATGATTGTACATCAATAGCCTATATGAGATTACATGCCATCTTGGGGAGGAGCGAGGGAAGGAGAGGGAGGGAAAAAAAATCTGGAACTCAAAATCTTGTAAAAGTGAATGTTGAAAACTTGCATGTAATTAAAAAATAAAATACTATGAAGTGGAAAAAAATTTTTAAATAAAATAAAATAAATACTAGCAAACATTACTTGTACTGGGATAAGCTAGAAGTCATTCCAGCAAGATCAGGAGTGAAGTAAGGATGTCCATTATCACCATTCTTATTCAATATTATACTAGAAATACTAGCTTTAGCAATAATACAAGAAAAACAAATTGAAGGAATGGCATAGGCAATGAGGAAATAAAACTATCACTCTTTGCAGATGATATGATGGTATACTTACAGAACCCTAGAGAACAACTAAAAATCTCATTGAAACAATTAACAACTTAAATAAAGTTGCAGGATATAAAAATAAGCCCACACAAATCTCAGCATTTCTGCATATTGCCAACAAAACTCAACAGAAAGAAATAGAAAAATTCCATTTAAAAGAGCTACAGATAGTATAAAACACTTAGGAGTCTACCTGCAGCACACATAGGAAATTATATGAACACGATGACCAAACACCCTTCACACAAATTAATTTCTAAACAATTGTAGAAATATTAATTGTTCATGGGTAGATCAAACCAATATAATAAAATGGTAAGTCTATGTCAATTAATTAGTGTTATACCAATCAAATTACCAAAGACTTACTTTATAGAACAAGAAAATTTATAACAATGTTCATCTAGATGCAGCAGTTCTCCACCTTCCTAATGCCATGACCCTTTAATCCAGTTCCTCATGTGGTGGTGACCCCCAACCAGAAAATGATTTTCGTTGCTACTTCCTAACTGTAATCTTGCTACTGTTATGAATCTAGCTGATATGCAGGATGTATTTTCATTGTTACAAACTGAACATGACCCAGAGGTTGAGAACCGCTGCTCTAGAGGAACATAAGATCAAAAATGTCAAGGGAATTGATGAAAAAAGAATGAGAAGAAAGAGGAACTGGCAGTACCATATCTCAAACCATACTACAAAACTATAATCATCAAAAAACAACTTGGTACTAGGTTAGAACAGTGGAATAGATTAAGTACACAATATATACAGAAGTAAAGGAGCACAGTAACTTACAGTTTGATAAACACAAAGAATGTAGCTATTAGGGCAAGAAGTCATTATTCAACAAAAATTGTTAAGAAAACTAAAAAGCACTTTGGCAGAAATGAGGCACAGATCAAAATTTCATGACATAAAACAAGCTCCAAATGAGTTCATGATTTAGACATAAAGGGTGACATCATAAGCAAATTAGGAAAGAATGAAAGAAATGACTTGTCAGATTTATGGCTACACCAAATAAGAGGAAGGAAGGTACGCTAGCGGTAAAAGGAATGATTTTGATTACGTAAAATTAAAAAGTTTTTGCACAAAACTAGTGCAACTAAAAATAGAAGAAAAGCAGGAAACTTAGGGGAATATCCTTACATCAAGTTTTTCTGATAAAGGTCTCATTTCTAAAATATATAGGAAACGGAGTCAAATTTGCAAAACTGAGGGCCATTCCCCAACTGATAAATGGTCAAAGGATATAAATAGGCAGATTTCATCAGAAGAAATCCAAGCTGTCAATAGCCATAAAATGCTTTAAATCACTAACAATTAGAGAAATGCAAATTAAAACAACTTTGAGTTACCATCTCACATAGCCTAAAATGACAAAAATAGAAAATGAGAAATGCCAGAGAGGCTAAGGGAAAATGGGTATATTAACACATTGTTAATGAAGCTGTGAATTAATCCAACCTTTCTGGAAAGTAATTTTCAACTATGTCCAAAGAGCCCTTTGACCCAGCAATACTACCACTAGGCCTAGACAAGAAAGATATCAAAGAAAGAGGAAAAGGACCCAGATGTACAAAAATATTTATAGCAGATCTTTCTATAGTAATAAAGAATTAGAAACTGAGGGAATGCCCAGAAATTGGGGAATGACTGAACAAATTATGATATATGTGTGTGATGGAACACTATTGTGCTGTAGAGATGATGAAGGAAGCCTAGGAAGACTTGGCTGAACTGAGGCAAAGTGAAATGAACAGAACCAGAACAATTTGTACAGTAGCAACAATTATTGTAAATAATTGTAGATTTGTCAGCTTTGAAAATCTTAGTAACTCTGCTCAATACAATAACCAAACAAAATTTTGAAGCACTCATAATGAAACATGTCCACCTCCAGAAAGAGAGGTGATGGGCTCAGAGGGAAGACTGAGGCATTTTGGAAACTGCTAATGACAGAATTTGTTTTTCATGACTACACATATTTTATAGTGGGTTCTGTTTTTCTTGCTTTCTCAATGGGTGGGAGACAGAAAGGCAGAGGGGGAGAATTTGGAAATGAAAATAAAACTGATTAAATTTTTAAAAATAAAGAAGTCAACAAGAAGATCGATTACCACATAGACAAAGAGCATCCTTTAGCTCTGCTCAGGCTACTGCTTTCCAAGCCTCATAGGAAGACCCTTGCTACATTTCAGTAGCACTCTCTTTAAGGGCTGTATATTTTCAGGCTCTGCATAGGTACCCTAGACACCTTAGTGAAGTGAGATGCAGGAAAAGTTCAGTAAATACAGCTGTCATATTGAACTACCAGAGGTCTCAAGACAATTCTCTGGGGTCCCTAGTTGAGAACCAGTCCACCATAGGCACTTATCCATGGGTATTCCAGTCACCAGACTTGGGCTCCTAAAAGAGTCAAGGTTGATCCCAAGATAAATCTCTACCTACTCACTCTGTCTTTCACATCAAAGTCACCTCCTGGTCCTGGCCTATTTGCAGTTATCTTGAACATTGACCTCTAGTATGAGGACACGCCTCCTACCAAGAACACATGCATGTAGCATGGAATGGAGCCTAAATCCTGAGCAAATGAACTGTTATGTACTAGATTTGATGTCATAGCACCTGGGTTTGGAACCTAAGTGTGCACCATTGGGCAAGGTAAGGGTTCTCTCTGGATCTATTTCCTCTTCTGTCAAATGATGGAGTTGGACTAGACAATTCTGTCCATGGTCTCTTTTCCCTAGTCCCTCCCTGATGCTTGAGCATACCCGATCATCACCCTGTAGACAGACCTCATGATCACGATTCCAAAATAATATACATAACCAACAGTAAGGCCAGTCCAAGAGTCCGCCCTTCTGGAGGGTCAGCAGGCCCCCTGAAGACAATCATGCCCTAGCGGGCACAGGCTGCATCTGATTACAAGAGAGAAGCCAACTGTAGGCATCAGGGCCAAATCCAACAATGAAATGACACTAATGAAGTCTCCAGAGAGTTTGTCGCACCGAGATGGGATTAAATATAGCATCTGTACAGAGCAACAAATGCAGTGCAAAGAGAGTGAGAGGCTCCTCGGGGTGCCTGCCAGGGCTAAACCTTGCTAATGGCAGTCACTGAGGAGGCCCAGCCACAACCAAGGCCCAGCCAGAGGCTTGCTGGGCTCCCTGGTCAGGGAGTACCTCCCAGAACTCATGCTACTTCCTGATGGGAAGGCTCATGTCTTCTGAGCTTCCTGGGCAGGAGGTTCCAGAAACTTCATTTTACAAGTAGGGAGACTAAGGTATAAATTACTTTCAATTTACTCTATTACTTGTCTGTATACATACAATGTAGCCCTTCCATGAGACACAAGCTCTTGGGGGTTTTGTCTTTGCCCCATCAGCTTCCAGAACCTAAAAGGTACTTAAGAAATGCTTGTTGAGTGAATGGATGAATGAACAAATGAAAGAACAGTCCTAAATTGTATAGTGAATTGGAGTTTATGGAGGAACAGAACTCAATTCTCCTGTCATGAAGGCCAAGCTTTCTCACCTTCCCCAATTCCCATTGCCCTGGAAGAAGACATTCCTTTAGGTCATGGGTGGGAAAAGCACGTGCCATCTGTCTCCAGTCATCATCTTGAGCACCCCCATCCCTGTTCTGTTCACAGACAGGTAGCCTAGTGGTTACAACAGGGAATGAATGGGTCCTTCCCTTCTCAACCAGAGAAAAACTGGTCAGCCAGGTAATGGTGTGGCTTGCTCTAGTTCAATTCAAAGGCACTGTTGGGAGAAAGGGGAGTATGGGGGTACCATGGCCTTGCCCATGAGCTGGCAAAAAATCACTCCATGTCAGGTACACTTGGATAAAATTCTACATATCTGTACACACTCTTGCACAGAGACCGACAGCCCCAGGTAGAGATATATTCTCTATGAATGTGTATAGCATACCCTAAGGGCTTGAAGGCTGGGCTGGGAGCTGGTGAGACCTGAGTTCGAGGCCAGTAAACCTCTCTGGGCCCTCAGGCAAGTGGAGGCTGTAAGTTTAAAGAGCACCTGCCAATGTGCCCATCAGATGGCATTTCCCCATTGGCCAGTCTCTCCATACATTATCACATTTCAGTCTCCCAACTGTGGAGGAAATGAGAGTAAGAGAGGTCAAGCAACTTGCTCTGGGCTCTCCAGCAAGTCTGGGTCAGAGGCAGAATTTGAACCAGGGCCTCCTGTATCCTGGTCAGGCATCCTTATTGTGCCATGGCGCAGGATCTTTAGATATGGGGACGGAGACTTATGTCCTAGTCTTGGTCCTACACTTAATCCTACATGACCTTCAACAAGTCATTTCACCTGGACCTCAGTTTCTTCCTCTATAAAATGGGAATAATGATAGTACCTACCTCAGAGGGCTGTCAGGGGACTCCAGGGTGATGATAAAGTCTTTTGGAGACTGCAAAGTATCATTTCGTGTCAGCCATTATAATTAATCTGAACAATGAGCTCAGCCTCATAGAATGAACACTTGAAGGGACTTCAAGGAACATTGAGCCAAATGGTCCCATTTTACAGATGAGGGCCCTGTCCTTTGAGTTCAGTCACTTGGAAGGTCTCAGCCAGCTTTCAATCTGGGTTAGTTAGAGGCCTTCTTTCTCCCAAGAGACCCCTCAGACTACTGTGTTGCTCTGGGTCCCACAAGGAGCTCTCCAATAGCCAGTAAGGAGCAATAGCACACAACTGCTTCCTCCTGGAACATCTGGAGGGACAGAGCAGAGGAAAAGACTCATTGTCCCTAGTACGTTTCCCAGGCCCCACCCCATCTTCGAAACAAATGTGCTTCTCCAACTGGACCATATATTTCCAGTGAGAAAGACTCCTTTCCCAGGCACCATGAGGCCAGGCCAGCCCACAGTTCAGAAAAGTGATAGAGCAGAGAGCAGAACCCCAAAGGGAAAGCAGAGGAAGAAGCTCTGGGCTAGGAGGTAGGAGTCCTGCTACTAAGGAGCTGCCAAGTGGCCCTAGTCAAGTCACTCCATCTCCAGATAAGAGCAGAATAGTTGCTTTCCAGCTCTGACACTATGTGACATTGTTTAACCCAATAAAGCTACCATGCAATGCTTTTCCATTGGGTGAGCCTCACCCAGTCCACTGCCGATCGTGTGCAGGTTACACTCTGGCCAAGACACCTTCCCTTCATTGCTCTGAGGGGTGCTGACACATGATGGGATGGATTCTCAGTGCCATCCTAGCCCAGACTTGGCCAGAGGCAGAGAAGCCAACTTGGAGTCAGACACGTGGCTCTTTGCATGACCCTGGGCAAGTCATTCCCCCTCCCCCTTTCAGCCTTGGTTTCCTCATTCAAAAAATAAGGATCATGAGAGCACCTCCCTCAAATAAGATGATAGAGGTAAATTCCTTTGCCAACCTAAAAGTACACTGGAAATGGGCGCCATTCAGAGTGTGGTTTACAACTAAGGCTCCGAAGAGCTGGCCAGACAAGGGCCAAGACATCTAAGCAGGTGGCTCCTTTGGTTCTGTTTGCCAAGTACCCCCACTGGAGGCATCGGGGGTGTGAGGGCGAGCTTGCGAGCACCTTCTCTGGGCCTCATCTTCCTCTGCCAGCAAATGGCCCCTGAGTGCTCCTCCACCTCCGACACTAGAAGCCCCATGCTGTGCCTAGCTCAGAGCAGGGTCTCGGTGGAAGCTGGAAGAGCTGAATTCCTCCATTTCTCCATCCATAAAAGATCAATAATCCACCCTTCTTCCTTGGACAAGACATTCCTGTTGTAAATGGCCCAAATCTGCAGCATCAGAGTCACTCAGTGTGTGGCAGCAGGCATTAGTGCTGGGGAGATAAGGCTGCCAGCCCTCACCCACATCAGGAAATGAGAGTGCTCCCACCTTCACATTAGCTAGACGGGGAACAGATGGGGGTGGGGGAGGCAAGCCAGGCTCTTGACTGTCAACAGATTTGCCCTAAAATCCAGTGACTCCTGGACTTCCCAGCTAATGAATGGCCTGCCTCAGTTTCCCTGTGTAGAAGAGTAATAAGGAATAATCAATCCAGATTTCCTGCAAGCTCGGCCCTGGGCTGTGTGCTAGAGGAAAGACAGTCTGGGAGAAAAGCAAGGTCCCCACCCTGGGGGAAGCTGCCTGTCTGGGTCTGGCTGGGGAAAAACACTTCTCCCAGGGAGCCAAAGAGGCTTAAGTGGCTGATGCTGTTGGAATATGAAAATCATGCTGTTCAAATGGGGAGAGCTTTCCCGCAGCCCTCGTGGCTGAGGCCTGAGATGAAGATCTCGGCCAAGATTGCAGTGGCTCCGCAAGGCCCCAGCCCCAGTCGAAATCTGGGCCCAGCCACTTTATTAACTCTCTTCATTTCCTACCACACTTGGTTAATGAAAAGTGGATGAATTGAATATTCTGGCTCCTTAATTGCTGTTAATTCCCTCCCCCAGGGAGGGTTCACCCAGATGGTGCCTGAAACAGTAACTTGGTGTTAAAGGGACAAGGCCACCACTGAGTCCCCAGTTCAGACCGACACATGGCCTAAGGGAGAAACGGGGCTTCTGGGGGGGGGGAAGGGGGATTTCTGTCAAGTCTGCTTTGTTTCTTGTATGAGCAAAGTGCGCAAAATTCAGACTGAGACAATGACAAGAAAAACCAGGAGCTGAGAGCCCAGGAAGGCTCCCCAAGGGTCAGAAAGGGAGAGCTGGAAGCAGCTGGGGTGTATGGTGGGGAGCCTCCCGTGGCAGTCAGATGGCACGCGGCACATCTGCATCGTGGCTCTCCTCCCTAGGAAAGGCTGCACTCTAGACCTGTATGTTCGCTGGGATATGCGTGTGCATGTGTGTGTGTGTGTGTGTGTGTGTGTGTGTGTGCTTGTGGGAAAGTACATGGTCATGGCATTTCACATTTATCGGACATATTTGTATGTATCCAGGGTGGGTATTGTGTGCATGCATATGTATATGTGTGCATGTGTGTTCTCAGTGTGAGGATGTGTGTTTATTGCTGTCTACAGACAAGAGCCTTGGTCTAGTGTCAACTTTTTTATAAATCAGATCCCATTTTCAATGCCCAGAGAGAGCTCACTGCTTAGAGAAATCCCAAGGTGAAGGGGGCCCTTGGTAAAAACAAACAATCCCCAAAGGTGTGGACAAATCTCCACTAGGCCACCTGGATTTCCACTGATCAGCTGGCCTTAAATGGGGTTTACCCCTCCATAAACACATATGCATGCAATACACACAGGAATTCATACATACAGAACACACATGAAACAGGACACAGACAGACAGACACAGGATAAAGACATCACACTCACAGGACACACAAAGACAAAGGATATGCTCGGACATATAGGGCACCCAGACACAGACACAGGGGTATGCACGTACACATAGTACATAAGCATTCACGTACACAGGACACACACAAACACAAACATGGGACACACTGATACAAGTCATACACACAGACACAGGACACACACAAACACAGACACAAGACACACAAACCAACACAGGACACACACACAGAGGACTCTCACACACACCTTCACACGTACACCCAATAGTAATACCTTCTGGCTTGCCTAGGATTCTACTAGAAAGGAGAGTCCAAATAGCCCAATCTAACATTTCTCTCGCCTTCCCCCCTCCCCATCCTGAAATCCAAGCCTAGTCTCACTTATTAATGACACTAACAAACAGAATGCCTTGCCGACACGGGTACCCTCTTATTGAATTAGCTACACATAAGTCTGTGCCAGGGCCCTGGGTTTCAGTGGGAAAGACAGTCATTGCTTGCAAGCTTATCCCCACCTCTCAATTATCTGTGGTAATAGAAGGGAGCAGTGATGCAGATAATCCCCAAATCATTTCTCTTGGGCCATGGAAGGCACTCTTTGGTTGGTAGGGTTTTGGTTGTTGGTTTTTCCCCCTAATTCCGTTTTGCTTAGACTAATGAGTTTGCCTTCCCTGACTGAGCACAGCTCAAGTGGGGGCTGGGAGGTTGGGGGAGGGAGCCAGTCTGGGATTAAACATTTGTCACCAGTAAGCCCCCCGCCACAGTTAATTGAGAGCTGCCTCTAAATAAGGCTTGTCAATTTTTCATTTGATCTGCTTTCATTCATCTGAGAAAGGAGAAGGAAAAAGAGATCCAAAGAAATTTGTTCAAATGAGTGGCTATCTGCCACCCCTACCCCCACTTAGGTGCATGAATCAATAACAATATTAGCTCACACGTACATGGGTCTATTCCCCACAACAGCCCTTGGCAGGTGGGCCAAGTCTTGTTATTCGAGTTTACAGATAAGGGAACTGAGGCTCTGAGAGGGGCCCCTCCCCAGCCTGCTAGAGCACCTGGACTCAAAGCTACTGCTCCCTGCCCTGGGGTTGGCTTCTGCCGGAGCCTGCTTCCTCTCCCTGCCTTCAGCAGCATCCACAGCAGCAGAAATCCTGGGTTTGGGGGAAATCAGCGTTGATGACATGTCAGCCAAGAGATTGTTTGTGGACAAATGGGAGTCTTGTGAGGCACAGATGGCCAGATTGAGCAGAGTCAGAGTTTGGGGATTTGATTAGCCATCGTTTGCTTGCTGACCCCTGGGGGATTGGTGGACGAGGGGGAGATAGCTTAGCTTTCCATTCAAGGGGCTACTGATTTGCAAAGACACAGACTGTAGGTTATATTTAATAAAGACATAAGGGCAAAAAGCCGTCGAGCCAAAGACTCCTCCTTTCTGTAAGGGCCTAACCCCAGAGCCCCACAGCTCTCCCAACCCACCAGAATAATCAGAAGGCGAACCCTTGCCAGGAAGGGAGAGAAGGGGAGGGGGAGGAGGATCAAGAAGGGGAGTAGGGGGAGGAGGTGGGAGGAAGAGGGGTAGGTGGAGGGAGAAGAGGAGGAGACAGAATTTCTTCCAGATCGTCAACAGGTTAAGTATTAGGATCAACAGCCCTGGCGCTTGTTAATAGCACTTCGGATGCTGTGTTCACTTAGAAAAAGAATTTATTACCCTCTAAACAAAAAAGCATCATTGCCAGCCTGCTGTCGGGAAGGAATGGGAAAAGGATGCTTGCCGACCATTTTTTAATAGTTTTCAATTTACTTCTTAATTATGGTTCTAACACCCACTCTGCAAATGGCAAGATTTACTGTATTTCCCCCTGGGCCCGTAGATTCTGGGCCACTTAAAGGAGCATTTACTTATCACTCTGTATCTCCATTGGACTTCAAACCAGGGGGTCTTGGCTGGCTTCCTTCAGACAGCTTCCTTCAGCAGCTCAGTAGTTCTCTCTATTTCTGGGGATGCTCTGTACACTGTAGGCTTCAACAATCGTGTGTGTGGGTGTGTGTGTGTGTGTGTGTGTGTGTAGGCACTGTTATAGGCACAATGTAGGAGACGGATAAAGCAGAGCCTTATCCCAAGGGAGCTTACAATCAAATGGGGGACAGACACATATGAAACAGACAAGGCAGGTGTTAGCAACATCATAACAGCATGTGTCCATACATAAATGCAGAGGAGAGAGACTTGGCTGAGGTTGGGGGGAGGTGAGGGAGCAATAAGGGACATCATTTGTTCTTGGTCAGTGGGGAAGTACAAAGAGACCCATAAGAAAAAAACAGAGGTAACTGCTATTATTGTTCACCTAATTTCCCTCAGTCCTACAATGATAATGATTTCCTAGCTGGTCAAATCTCAGGGCACAAAGATACTCACCAGCATATTCTCCATAGAAGCTGAGCAGAGATTTGTGGCTCACTTCATATCAACCCCTAGAGGGTCACATCCTTGCTAAAAAACCAATTCACACATTTGTACTCACACTTTCTGCCACCAGGTAGGGGACCATGGTCCACTGCCTGGAAATTGAAAATTTTAGAAAGGAGGGACATGGACAGATCTCATTCATAGCTCAGACCACCAGAAAAGAGAGAAGAAAATATATCCCCCATCTTTGTCATCTCTCTCTGTGTCTCTCTGTCTCTCTCTGTCTCTCTGTCTCTCTGTCTCTCTGTCTCTCTGTCTCTCTCTGTCTCTCTCTGTCTCTCTCTCTCTGTCTCTCTCTCACACACACACACTACACCTGCCCTCAGCCTAATCACAATGCTACAATCACTAGGGTGAGGAGCTAAGCTGGCTGCCTCCAGGGAATCCAGTTCTACCTCAGACTAGGAGTTAACTAGACAACTCCAATTAGAAAACCCAGCACCACCTAAACCCACTGGTTTGCTCATTTCCTGAGTATTCTTCCAGTAATGGCCAGCTCCCCCCGCCCCAGGTAGAGGCGCCGTGCCCAACAATAGCCTCTAGGAGGCAGTGTTTCTGAACACTGCCTTCCCTGTGGAGAAACGCGACCATTTGGGCTCTGCCTACCCAAGCGCAAGGTGGCAGAGGTGTTGGCACTGTAGTCTGTTGGCCATAGCTAGTCTCACAAATAAGAGCCTTTATGGAGGTGCATCTTCATGCCCTAAGAAATTCATCTACATGGCCTTCTTTCGAGCCTGGCCCATATCACTAATCCCATAAAATTAAACAAGCACCTGGCTGTAGTTTGAGTAAAAACAGGATTTGAACTCTGGGCTCGGAGCCAGCCTGGGTTCCAAGAGTCCTGGCCACCTGCACAGAAGCCTGGGCCATGCAGAAGATGCTAATGACTGGGCCCTTACCTTACTCCTCCTCTGGCCTGATGTGGACACTTTGCTGATAAGCTTGTGGGAGCTCCCTTCTTGCTCTCCTTCGCTGCCAGAGGATTCCTGTCCCGGGCCCTCAGCTGGAGCCAGCCTGTCCCAGTCCAAAGAGGAACCAGACTCCCCGGGCTTCCCAGCCCCTGAGTCCCCAGGTGGCAGCAGCTCAGTCATGGTCCCAAGGTTTCACTTAGGGGCGCCACAGGCCAGGAGCTCCCAAGACTTTAGCCACTTTTCTCCCTCCCACTAGCTTCATGTAATCCTTCTAAGAGACAAGAGCAGAGCGTCCCAGTCTGGCTGCCTTGCCCCTGGCTGGCTGGTTGGCTTTCCTGCAGCCTCACTGCTCCACTAGAGAGAGGGGCTTGACAGGAAGCAGCCCCTGCAGCGGAGTGGGGCTACGAAGCCGGGCCTCCTGCCGGCCCCACACCGGCCAATTCTGCTCCTCAAACCTCTGCGCCCTTGCTCTCAGCAGGGCTATTTGCTTGAGCCTTCCTCTTTTCCGTCCTTCTCTCTGCAATTATTTTGCAAACTCCAGCTTCCCTCATTGCGACTCAGGAAGCAAGAAGTGCTCCATTTCTGTCTGCCTAACCTCCCCTGCGCCCGCCCCGCCGCCGCCTCCGCCGCCGCCGCCGCCGCCGCCGCTCAGCTGCATTCTGCTCTACAGGTATAGGGATAGCCAAGAGCAACCGGCTTGGGGGGGGGGGGGAAGAAGGGGGGGACGACGTCTGGGTGTGTAAGGGGGAGAGCGCAGTGGGTGCCCTACCAAGATTATCCCATGTCTTTCATGTCGGGAAAGGAAGAGTAGGGGGAGAATAGAGATATAGAGACAGAGACAGGCGGAGACAGAGACAGACACAGAGAGACAGACATGCAGATGAGACCAGACAGAATCAGAGAGGAAGAGAGAAGAGACACAGAGGGAGGGAGAAAAAGGGAGGTGGAGAAGGAGGGAGGTAGGAGGAGAGAAAGAGAGAGGGAGGGTAGGAGGGAGGGAGGGAGAGAGAGAGAGAGAGAAGGGAGAGGGG
>CM053602.1:2794958-2825296 GCA_028646575.1 Pseudocheirus occidentalis | reverse complement strand
ATGGATGGATGGATGGATGGATGGATGGATGGATGGGTTGGTGGATGGATAGATGGATGGATGGGTAGATGGGTGCATGGATGGATAGATGGATGGATGTGGGCAATCCCTCCAGCAATTTGAGCACATCCCATCAAGTCGAGTCAAGAAAGGTTTATTGATTTGAAGCTGACCACAGTAATCTCTCTTCTCTATGACAGACTGTCAAATACTTGAAGATGGCTAGCTTTCAAAATTTGCGAACAAAGACATATTAAACTCTGTGCCAGGAACCATGCTAGACTCTGACTAGAAAGACACAAACTAAACAGTCCTGCCTTCAAGGAACTTCTGCTCTCTTGGACTACCCCTCTCACACTGGCTAGGACACCCCCAGTTCTGAGGGTTCCTCCTCAGAGGAGGGGACACAGGGGACACAATGTTAGAACTTGGTAGTACATCTCATGTGGGAAGGGAAAACTGTAGCCAAAGTCTCTATACCAACAAGAGTGGCCTTGGAGGGAGGGAGAGACTTTGGGTACCCACAGAATGCCAAAGCTACTCTGCCACCCACCATTCCAACCAGTACTACTTCTGGATACCAAGGAAGTAAAAGGAAAGGGAGATGAATATGAGATTAAGGACAAGAGTCCTTCATGAATAATGAAATAAGACCCCACAGCCACAGCCACATTACCAGGGCAACCTTCCCCTGCCGCCCACAAAAAGCTACTCTGCAAGCTTCCTGCCATGACACCATGGACACCTTTCCAGTGCCCTCAGCCAGGGCACTGGACAGGCTTCTTTGGTTCCCAACCTTCCCTTCTGCTCAGTGGAAGACAGGTATAGGGGCCACAAAAGACCCCCAGTTCAGCTGCTCTTGTCCAGGCATTACTGCCCATGCCTCCCTTTTCACTCAAAAGCCAGCTTGAAGACACTTGCTTGCCAGTCTGACTACTCCCCCCCACTGGGTCTAAGCTGAGTTCTCTTGTTCTCAGTCCTTGAAATACCTGCAAATCAGGGTCTATTCTCTTGATCTCAACCCTATCTAATCTGGTTTCAGGTCTTTACTACAGTCTGAGCTACTGGACCCATTGATTCATCTGGTCTGCCTTTGCCTCACTGACTCCCTTCTTGGTTCTGGGCCCTGGCTTCCTCCCTACCCCTCCTATGCACTCTGCTCAGCTGCTTTGGTGTTTCTTCCTTTGCTCAGCAGCCTTTAACAAAGACGCCCCTTATCACAGCCCAATTCTCTAGGTTGTTTCCCACCCCCACCTCAGTCTTGGGGGAGTTTAGCAAGGGTGAGCAGTGGAGGGGGACAAGAGGTTTCCACCAATGCAGTGAAAGGGACAGAGCCGACCTTTTCTTCCAATCCCAGTTCTGTTCCTCACCACCTGCAGGGTCTTGGCCAAATCCCTTCATCCTTTGAAATCTCAGATTCCTCCTCCATAAAATCAGAGAGTTGGATCACATGACCTCCGAGGCTCCTTCCAGATCTAATTCTATGACCCTACATCCACAAAGGTCAACTCAGTGTGATTGGTGGAGTGGAGTACTAAAAATGGTAGGAAAGATTTAGGCCTTCCCAAAGAAAAAGTGCTCAGGCAACTCTTCACTCTCCCCACCTCAAGCCATCCCCCAAATGTCAGACCTCTCTCAACCTTAGAGACCATCTCAGGCAACTTCTGCCTAAACTGGAATCCCCACCATGATACCCCCTTGGTGCTTGCCCTCATGACTTCCAGTTCACATCTCCTTCTATGGCCCCCTTCAGCCTCATCTCAGACTCTCTTCATCTTCTTCCTCATATGAGGAAGAAAGGGAGACTTGAGGAAGGTGCCCACCCACCCAGAGTCTCTGTGGAGGGCCAAGGAATGAAGAGTGCTGAATGTCTGAGGATCCCTTGGAGTTTTGGCACTGGAATGGCCAAAGGGGTCAGGAACTAAGCCAAGGAGAAATCAGGGCTGATATTGGAGATGAATTGGGGCAGGGGTCCTCCAAAATCAACTCCACTCCACCCCCTAACCATTTGTGTCCCACTCTAGGCCAAGTAAGACCCACTTGGCTAGAGCCTATGGGTACCTTGGTTCTTGGACCCAGGGCTACTAAAGATCATGGCATGAGATTGTGCAGGAGGAAGATGTTCAGAGCCCAATATATTGCCTGGTTCCCCTGACTGTGGTAGCCCCTACAGCTCTGACTCTCTTCAGGCTTCTCTCCTCTCTCATTCTGCTCAGTGTGGGGTGGCTTTTCACTTTCCTTTGTGCTATATTAAGGTCCATCAAGAGGAGCCCCTGGGGTGATGCTATGATGAGGAAGAGTCTCATTGATCGGCCTCCCAAGAGAAGAGCTTCCTCTGGCTCCTTGGGTATAGGAAAGGAGCTGGGGGAGGGGAGGCATCCAAATTCTCAAATGTGAGACTGACTTCCTGGGCTGAAGAAGGGAGACCATAGAACAATGATGACCATGTGCTTAGAACATGAGGGTCATCAGTCTGGACTCTCCTTCTTCAGAGGCAAAAACTGAGGGCTGGGAAGGTGAAGGGCCTTACCCTAGGCCACACAGGCTTCTGACTCTAGACCTAGTGGTCATACTGTCCTATGCAGCCACTCTTCTGGAACTCAAGGACTGAAGAGGCCCTGTAGAGGTCAACCAGGACAACCCCCTGCTTCCATTCAAGTTTACCTTTAAACCTGGTAATTTACCAAGAGCTGAAGGGGCCCCTGGAAGATAAATGCTTGCCCACCATCCCACTATCCCTGAAGGGGCAGAAAAATACCAGATCTAGATAGGATACTCAAGTAAACAAGGGCCCACAATCTAGTGGCCCTGGATGGGTCAAGGGCACTGAGGTTAAGGTGCTTGATTGGTGGCTCCTCCTCCTTGTACCAGCCCCAGTACTTGAAAAGTCCTTTTGTGGGACTATGATCAGGAGCCCTTATCTCTAAGAATACTGTGGCCTCAATACTCACAGGCAATGAGAGCCAGAAAGAATCTTAGAGACCGTCTAGTCCAACCCCTAGGCTGACAGAGGAGGAGGGGCAGAGGGGCTGAGATTTGCTCAGGGTCACACAGGAGGTAACTGGATTCAGTGTGGAAACAAGGATGTGTTCTCCACGAGCACAAGCAGGCTTGGTGTGAGAAAGACAGTTCTGCCTAAGTAGAGCTGCTCTCAGATTCAGAGCACCTGACTGGGAATCCCAGCTCAGTCACTGTTCTTTCCCCTTGAAGAACCCCAACTGCCTCCTCTATACAACCAAGACATGAGAAAAGGGGATCTCTTTGGGGCCTTCCAGCTTGGAATCTGTTAGCCTGGCTGGCATCATGTTCACTGGGTGCCCAACTCTTTGCTACTGTAAGCTAAGCTGTGGAGCAGAACAGAGGGGAAGGGAGAGAAGAGGAGGAGGAAGAGGAGGGGGGAGGGAAAGGGAGGAGGGAAGAAGAGGAAGAGGAAGGGAGGGGGAGAAGAAAATCTCTTTTGTCCTTCTGGAAATTCATGAAATCAGTTTTCTGAGTACAAGACAGATGTGATGTGGCTGGACAACAGTTTGACTAAGAGACCTGGGGGTCTGACTAGACTGTCAGTAGTGGAATGTGGCATCATGGACTGCTTTAAGAGACACGTTACTTCCTTCTGCTGCCCTAGTCAATCAGTTAATCAATCAATAAACAGTGATTAATCATCTACTATGTGCCAAGCATGGGGACACAGAGGCAAAAGCTAGTCCCTGCCCTCAAGAGCTTACAGCCTGCTGGGGGAGCTGACATGCAAACAAATACAGACAAGCATTCTATCCAGGAGAAACAGGAAATAACTAAGAGAGGGAAGACATAGAAGCAAGAGAGCTCAGAACCCAACCGGAGGGTTCTGTTTCACTCTTGGAGCCATATTTGGGAAAGCCCATTGACTGGCTCAAGAGAGTTCTGAGGACACCAGCCAGGATGGGAGAGAGGCCACATGCAGGCTTAGCAGGTATCACAGGCTAGGGGCCTCCAGCATCCACCACTTCCACTCTGGGACAGCTTGAGGCTTTAGCAAGTTCTCCTTCCTGACATCCAACCTAAATCTGCCTCTTTGGAGCCAAGCAGAACAAAGCTCTATCCAACAGCCCCTCAGATAATGGAAGGGAGCTCTCATATCCCCCTTCCACTTTCTCTTCTCCAGGCTAAACTTGCTTGGTGTATAGAAAGAGGTTCTTTTGTTCCACTACCATTCTGGGGAGCCTTCCCCTAGGCAATCATGGAATCACAGAATCTCAGGGTCATGCAGTCCAATCCCCCATCTTACATGAGGGAATGAAGGTCCACAGCCTGATATCACCCAGTAAGAAAGTTATAGAGACAGAATTTGAACCCGGGCCTTTGGACCCCAAATCCAGTGTTCTTTCTATCATCTTATGCTAACTCTTATCCTCTGTAAAATGTGGGGCCTAGAACTGAAGGTGCAGCTATGAGCACCAATGGCTGTCATCGAAAAAAGACCATCAAACAGGCTAGGAAACCTTGTTATTGGATTTTTTAATTAAGCTTGAATGATGGTACTTGAGAAAGGCAGGTTTAATCAGAGGAGGAGGAAGAGGTAGATAGAATGAAGAATCTCTGAGCTAGAAGAGGTCTAGAGAGGTCAGAGAGTTCAATCTCCTCCACTGGCAGCCTCCCTTCTATGGCATCCATGACAGGCGGTCATCCAGCGCCTGCCTGGACACTCCCAGCATGATCCTCTTCATCAAGAAAGTGCAATCCTTCATTGGATAGCTCTGATTGCTGTCATTGCTACTCATTTGTACTAGTCCCTCTTTCTAAGGCGAATCCTCCATCCATATGACAACTTGCAGATATGTGTCCCTTCACATTCTTTTCAGTTCCTTCTACTGGCACATGTCCTCACTACCTTGATCCCTGATCTCAGTTTGTCTGTAGCCTTCCTAAAGCTTGGTGACCAGAATCTACTAGAATACTTCAGACATGATCTGACAAGGGCAGCAGGACAAGCATTTCACCACGCTTGTGAATGAATCCCAAAGTCCCTTTTGTTTGCTGGCCACTGGATCAGATGGTTGGTGGCCCACTACAATCCCCAGGTCCTTTTCACATAAAGACACCATAGGTAGCAGATATGACAATGATAGCTCTATCTGAGAGCATCAGCCTAGAGAAGCCTGCGGTCCATTTGTTGCTGTTCACTTCTTTCCGCTGTGAAGCCCATTTGGGGTTTCCCTGGCAAAGATATTAGAGGGTTTGCCATTTCCTTCTCCATCTCATTTTACAGATGAGGAAACTGAGGCAAACTGGGTAAAGTGATTTGCCCAGGGTCACACAGGTAGGAAGTGTCTGAGGTCGGATTTGAACTCAGGTCTTCCTGCCTCCAGGCCCAATATTCTATCCACTGCACCACCTCACTGCCCTCAGTCCATACCTAGTCTCATACCAAGGATCTACAGACTGTAGGACCTGCACCAGGCTGGTGGGAGTGACAGAATAGAGAAGGGGATGTAAGTGAGAGATGTAAGAGACTTTGCAGATGAGATTATGGCATCATTTTGGTGAACTCAGGGGAACCATGGGCAACGGAAGAGGCGTCAGAAGCCTGGAAAGGGGCAGATATCCCCATTTCCTGAAAGGTGGAAATCCACAGACTTCATATTGGTGGTGCAAAAGGGACAGAGGGAGGAGAATGAGGGGTTTAGAGGATGGAGGAGACATGGGCATGTGTATAGGAAGAAGGGAAAGAGGCAGTGACAGTGAAGTGAGGGGCTGCGATGACAAAGGGGCAGTCTGCTGGAGATGGCAGGATGGAACAAGATCACTTGTGCAGATACAAGGGTTAGCTTGGGCGAGAAGGCTCACCACTTTGTGTGAGACACGGGTGAAGCAGGCATCTGGGTAATGGGAGATGAGGAGGAGGGCAAAAGAGGGAGCTCTAAGTGAACTCTGAAGAATCTCAAAGCTTGTCCCCACCCCATTCTAGGTCAGACCTAGACCAAGTTCAGACGTGGTTGTGGAACAAAAGGAGACACTTGTGGACCATCGAACATTTAATGAAAAGAGTAGACTGGCAGGTGGGAGCTCCATCCTCCAAGAATGAGCAGCACACTCTGCCTGCTACCTACTCATGCGGAGGCTAGGGAGCCTGCTTCCTGAAATAGCCGGTGATATGTTAACCTGCTCTCTGACTTTGGCCTTGTAACGTGTGCAAGTATTCTGTGACTATTTCCAATTGGCTTACTGTGTAGAGAGGAAAGGCTTTTGACACAGAACTATTCAACCTTGCTCTCTCTTCCTGCTTGACTGTGTTCAAGTGAAGAGGTGAGGCTTAGTCTCTCCTCACTGGTAGACATGAAGCCATGAATGCACTGATTCAGCTGAGACCAAACAGACTAGGCCTGTGAGCTTAGAAAGGTTCAGAAAGTGCCAGGTCAGGACTGAGTCAAAGGCAGCAGACGGACACCGAGGTACTGAATTCTGCAAGCAAAGGGGTGACTTTGTCTACCTGCATTTGGAATCAAATGTGGTAGGGCCAATGTAACCACTTTAAATGTCAGTCCATTCTCCTCAGGGACTAGATGGGAAAGTGTGCCTGCAATTCAGGGGTATGGCTGTGCTGGTCTTGCCAGACTGGCTCAGAGAAAGTTAACTGGTGACAACTGGGTAAATGAGCCTGGGCCATCCGTTGTGGTGGCAATTAAGAGCATAAGGTAAATACTCATTGTATGATAGTAACTGACTGATGTTGGGGAGAATGGCTCAGAATGGGGCTTAAGCAGATGGTAGTAGAAAGATACTTCCCATGCCAACATCTCTCAAAACAAGGACTGCAGACTATTCATAATCACATGAAACAATGCTCCAAATCACTAATAATTAGAGAAATGCAAATCAGAACAACCCTAAAGTTTCACCTCGTGCCCTAAAAATTGACAAAGATGACCAAAAATGGGAATAATCTATGTTGGTAGGGTTGTAGGAAGATATACACATCAGTGCATTGTGGGGGGAGCTGTGGAGTCACATAACTGTTTGGGAAAGAAATCTGGAATTATGCAAATAAAGGAACAAAAACGTCCATATTCTTCAAACCAGACACTGCCTTTATGTTTGCCACAATGGTGTACCCACCAGTAGTATGTGTCAAGCCTAAGAAGCCTTGTGTCTCGTGCACTGGTCTTCCAAACTCAGGCGACCAGGAAGCTATGTCAACAGTTTGAACCTTAGTTCCCCTGAACAAATTAAGTCTTGAGAATGGCTTCATTGTCTTTTAGGGGAAAACTAGCCATAGACTGCTTCTATGACAGGTTCTAACCTAAGAACAGTACCATTGACCTCTGCAGCCCCTGAGAGGATTCAGAGTCTCCTTCAGAATTTCCCTCATCATAGGATCATAGGTTTGGGGCAGCATCTAGTTGACCCCCTCATTTTCTAGCTGAGGAACCCCCCTAGGCCCTCTTACCAACATTTCTCACCACCATCCCCCACTTGTGGTCACAGAGGAGTCTGGTCACTTGGGTGAATTGCTATCTGAATGGCGCCCTGGATTCCATTCCCTCTAGGCTTATACTCTAGTGGTCAGGCCCCTCTTTCCCTCACCAGGGACATCTTCCTAGCTGTATAAAAGGGTACTTGGGACTCCAAAGTTTATAGCAAAAGACCTTGCCTTGACTCTTCTGCCCACACCTCACATCCCCTTCATTGCAAAACTACCAAAACAAGTTATCTGTGACCAAGTTACTCACTTCCTCACTGGGCCCTAGTGTTCAGGCTCCTAGCCCAGCCCTCTACCAGGCCATGGATGCCCTTTGTGCATGGAATTACATTGGAACAGCACTGTAAGACATGATAAATGTGATGAATACAGAGAAACATGGAAATCTTTCCATGAACTGATGCAGAGGAAATTGAGCCTACACACAGACAGTGTTGGGCTCTGTACCCATCCTCTTTGTGGCCTCTGCAGCTTCACACTGTGCTGACCTCTCCCTTCTCTTGCTTCCCAGCCTTGCACTAACCTGTCTTCCCTCCAACCTCCTTGGCTCCTCACCTTCCCTGCAGCTGCCCCCTCCAAAGGCTTTAGCTCAGTCTCCTCTCCTTTATCAAGCTTGTTCATTTCCCTGCTTGCCTCCTTCCTCTTTACAGCTGCTTCCCAATGGTGTCTCCTAGGCCTGAGCTTTGGTCTCCCTCAGTCCTGACTTCTTCCTTCTGATTCCTTCTGACTGCAGGAGATATATCAGGGGCAACATCATTCATCCAGCCTCCAGGGCCCTCTTGCTCAGAGTATGATGTTATGCTCATTTCTCCCAGCTAATCACTCACCAAGTCCTGGATTCTCCCTCACCTCAGTCCCCTGCCACCTCGAGTCCACTTCCAGCAAATTCACAGAGTCCAGGCCCCATCTCACCACTGCTCCAGCCTAGATTCTTGCCATGGCCTCCCAACCAGTCCTTCAGCCTGCTGTTCAAATGATCACAATGGTTGCTTCTTTTGTGATAACCCTGACAGGTAGCTCACCCAAGTAGCCATTTCAATGATGAGTAGGCTGAGATTCAGAAAGGCACATGGGATCATAGATTTCAAGCTAGAAGGAAGAAATTGAGGCCCAGAGAGGACTTGAACCTAGGTCCTCAGACTCCCAAGTCAGGGCTCCTTCCACTGCCCCCCACTAGCTGGTTAAGTGACCTACTCTAAGCACCACAGCATGCAAGGGGCTGAGGTGGGATTGCCCCCAAGCCCAATGCTCTCCATCTTTGCCCTTGGGTGATGGACAATGGGAGCTGAAGTCCCAGCTTGATTTGATGAATAACGCTCCAAATACGACTGCACAAGGGAGCCCCAGGTGGGCCAATTCGCTCCCCACTCCAGGTATGTGCCAAGAACCCCAAACCTCCCAAGGGTCTCCTCCACCAGCAGAAACCTTAGGTCCCCAAAGAAGGATGGCTCTCTCCTTCCTGGGTTCCCCTTTGCTTCCTCTCCCTCCCTCCCTTACCCCATTTTGGGGCTTTCTGCTGCTCTCTCCAGTTATACCAGTGGAGCAAGGGAGCTCACAGCCAGACAGAATCTGTCTGCATGATGCTGGGCTCAGGGATGGGTACTGGGCACACAGGAACATCAGAGAAATGATAGCCTCCATTTATTTATTTCATTCTTCCCCAAATTTATCCTCAGAACAAGCATCTTGAAGAGTGAATGCTGAGATCCACAAACAGGGTGTGCTCAATTCTTTACAATTCATTTAGGAAGGTGTCTGTTAACTTCAACAACAGACTAACTGAATCTTTTCCCTACTGGCGCCAACGTTCCCTTTTTAGCTCCTGTGCTCCAGGGAACTGGCCAGATTTTCTAGGGTAGCATAGGGTAGCATGTTTCAGACTGGAATTGGGGTCTTCAAGGCCCATCCTAGCCAACCTCCTCATTGCACAGAGGGGAAAATGGAGGAGCGAAGGGGAATGCTGCTTGCCTAGGCTCTCCCAGCTACTAAGTGGCTGAGCTGGGAGATTAGAACCAAGGTTTCCCTGACTGCTAACCAGAGTTCTTAAAAAGCATCCTAGGTTTGGAGTTCAGAGAGAACACTGATCAGAGAACAATCTGGAAAACCCCTCACTTGGCAGAGGAAGAAATGAAGACCTCAGATGGGCCTGGAAGCTGCTCAAGAGCCCACAAGGGCTGAGGGCCAGAGTGCTTAGCATGGGTGAGTGAAGTAGGTGAGACGAGGGAGGACTGGAACTTCAAGCGAGAGAATCTTGCAGGACAGAAGCCACTGACTTCATGCCCCTCTGAGTAATTTGGGGACTTCAGGGACTTCAGGTAGGCATTTGGATGACTTTGAGGCTTGCTGCTGCTGGGAGCATCTTCTTTTCAGCAAGTTAAAGGGAAAGCTGGGTAGCTTCTCTGGCAATGGGAGGTGGAAGAGGCGCAGAGGGAAGAGTCCTAGGGCAGCACCCTCCCCTTTTTCCAAACCACCCTTCCAAAGCACTAGGCTGTAAGCAGGGATGCCAGCAGGGAGCCCCTGCATCATGAGCCCCAGGAATCCTCGCTACCCTGCTCCCCTCCACCTGGAAGCCCTGCATCATGGCAGCTCCTGTGTTTACTAGGGAGAGTCAGAGCCCTGCTGAGGCTGCTCTGATTGCCTTGGTTCCTGCCAGGTACCTCAATCAGCACAGACTCTGGAAGTCTCAAGGCTGGAAAGTTCCAGGTCCAGAAGATTCCAGAAAAGGGCTGGAGCATCACAAGGAAGAAAGCTACTTGGCTGAAGGAAAGACCTGCTTTGAAAAAGCAGAGATTTGCCCCATAGACAACGAAAGGTCAGCTAGGGATGGTCATGTACAGGTGGGAACAAGTGGGCAGAGGAGGGAAACATGCACCCAGCTGAGCAGGCAGGCTTGGTAAATAGAGGCTTAGCCATGCGACAGCAGCAGAAGGAAGGAAGTAAACAGTGCCTATGGGATGAGTCCCCATCATTCCAGCACTGCTTCTGGGGAGCAGGGCCAAGGCCAGAATCCACTTTCCTTAATTGGTTGCAGTAGCAGGAGGATGTATGGAAGAACTTTGACAAATTACACAGTACCTTTCAGAGGGAGCAGTCATTCCACCTCGCCATCCCTCCCTCTGCCCTGAAGGTACCCCATCACTGGTACACCCCCCCCCATAGAGGGGCATATGTCACTTCAGCTCAAGGACAGATATTCCCTTAAATCAGGGGCTTCTCATCTTAGTGTCTGTGATCTTGAATGATAGATTGATAGATAGATGGATGGATGAAAGGGTGGGTGGATGAGTAGGTGGGTGGATGGATGGATAGATAGATGGCTGGCTGGCTGGATGGATGGATGGACGGACGGATGGACGGATGGACAGAGAGACAGACATGTAGACATATAGATAGGTAGACAGACAGATAGAAAGGTGGACAGACAGAGAGAACCAGACAAACAGGAAGACAGATCAATAGGCAGAGATAGACAGACATGGATAGAAACAGGTACAGATAGAGACAGACAGAGAACTGTATTCCCTCATGTAATCTTAGCAATCTTATTTTCTGCACTCAAACCCACAGTTCTAAGGAAGGCCCCAGAAGCTTTGGCACATCGCCAAAGTGGTCTATGATGCCAAACAGGTAAAGTCCCACTCTGGACAGACTCTTCATTGGGCCTGTTCTCTCTAGGGTGGAAATAGCCCAAGCTGAGCAGTTCATGCCACACACACGTATGTGCACACACACACACACACTGCCACTTTCATGTTGTATGGGAGAGCTCCAGTCCAGTTCACTTCAGGGTCCCCATGTAGCACTGACCTGGTCTCTACTATGCTACCAGACCTGTGCTTGAAGGTCAGCAATGCCCTTTAAGTGTATAAGCTCCCTGGATGCTCCAAACAACTGAGCAGTGGCTACAATGTGGAATCCAGATGAGGAGGGTGGGGAGAGACTGGCCCAGCGTCATCTAGTAAGGAAGTATCAGAAGTGGCATCACACATAGGCCTCTCCTGACTCCAGGCCCTGGACTCAAGCCACTGAACTGTGCTGCTTTTTTGGAGTCCACTAACTAGGTCCCACAGAATGACATGGCAAACCACAGCTGCCCCACCCCCAGTACCCAACCACAGCACATGCCCCCATTGACTGTCAGTGCCCAGACCAACCCACAGCAGGTGGAGCTGGACAGCAGAGGGACACTGTCTCATTCAAGGACTGATGGAATAAATGTCACAAGTAGAAATGTCACTGGGATCAAGAGAAAGGCCAAGACTAACATCCACAGATCAGTTACATGAGAACCACAGAAAGAGGGAGGCTTAGTTCACCAGCACTTCAGGTAAGAGTCTGATTCCATTCCAGTCAACAGGGTGACATTCTTAGGCAGCACTAAGGGAGAAGCCTCATGTCCAAGACTAGCTAGATGCTAGTCAGTCAACAAGCATTTATTAAGCCCTACTATGTGTGAGGTGCTGTGCTAAATGTTGGGGATACTGTCTAGTGGGAGGGACAGCATTCAGACAAGCTATGGGCAGGCTCTAAACCGAGGAAGGGGGACTGGGAAAAATTTCTTGTAGAAGATGGGATTTGATGTGGTCCTAGAAGGGAGTCAGGAAGGGCAGGAAGAGAAGATGAAGAGAGAGAGAATTCCAAATCTAAGAGATGAAAGTTTTATCTGAGAAAGAGCAAGGAGGCCAGTATCTTTGTCAAAAAAAACCCCAAATGAGGTCTGGAAGAGTAAGATGGGACTGACGAATGGCTGGAAAACCACGACCAAAGCATTGCAGAGCATGTAGTGAGGAATAAGGGCAGAAGAGGCCAGGTGATGAAGGACAGTAGAAGGCAAGCACAGGGTCTTATTTCTAAGATCCTGGAGGGCAGTAAGGAACCACTGGAGTTTCTTTGAATGGATGGGAGTGATATGGTCAGCGTTTTCCTTCAGGAAGTGAAATGGAGAGAATTAAGGCAGGGAGATTCAGCAGCAACCTATTCCAATAGACTGGACTTTGGCAGTAGGTTAGATGCTGGGGCCAGGTGGAAAGAGAGAAAGAGAGTGTGAAGCATTGAAGATGATACCCAAGTTGTGTGCCTGAGTAACTGGGAAGGTGGTGGTGCCCTCAGCTGTAATTGGAAAGTTAGGAAGAGGGGGGCAGGGCATGGGAGAAAGATGCAGAGCTCAGTTGGAAACATGCCAAGTTGAAGATGTCCATGGGACATCCAATAGGTTGGAGATGTGAGATTGGAGGTCAGGAGAAAGGATAGAGATGGACAAATAGATCAGAGAATTATCAGCATAGAGAAGAGAATTCATGGGAGCTGACAAGATCACTTAATGAAATAAGACTGAAGGAAAAGAGAAGGGATCCTAGAAAAGAGCTCTGATCTGGAGGAGGGTCCCAGCAAAGCAGACTGAGAAGGAATAGAAGAAGAGAGAGATAACAGTGTCAAAGGGCACAGGGAGGTCAAGGATGATGATTGGGAAAAGGCCACTAGATTTGGCAACCAAGAGATCCTTGGTAACTTTGGAGAGCACTTTCAGTTGGATAAAGGCAAGCAAAGTACAGAAAGTTAAGAAGAGTGAGAGGGGATAAAGTAGAGGCACCTGTTGTATATGGTCTTCTCAGGTTTACCCCCCAAGAGCTAGTGGGGATGGACAGATCAAGGGACAGCTTTTAGGGGATGGGGAATCATGGGTAAGTTTGTAGGTGGTAACAGAAAGACTGAAGTTTAGTGAGAGGGCAGGGATCAGAGAAGGGAAAATCTGCTGGAGAAGGCAGGATGGAAGGGGGTGACTTGGACAGAGAGAGGGGTGAAGGAGGAAATAGTGGAAGAAGGCACCTGAATGATGGGAAATGAGCTAGTGGCAAAGAGTTGCTTTAGGAGGTAGTGAGCTGGCCATCACTACTGGTCTCTAAGTGGAGGTTGGATGATCACATGGCAGAGATGCTATAGAGGCATTTCCCACAGGGGAAGGGACAGTGGACTCACTGCGCTCTGAGGGCCACATCTACAATTTTGAATTTCACCATCCTTTGGCTCAGTAGGGCCTTTCTCTTCATTTTGTGTGCCATCTCCCATCCCACCACAATGCCATGGTCAAGGTCACACCAGCTAACAAGATAAACTCAGGGGTTTTAAGCTACCTTCTTGTAAGGACTCAAAGCTTGCCAACTTATGGCTCTTCCCTCTGGGTTTCCTGTTCCTTGCCTCTTACTCAAAGATCTCATGAGTATTAAGCTGACGGTGGCCAGCAGGATCTTGCCAGATCACCTTGGAGTGTCACACAGCTTGCCCACTGGATGTACTGGCATGGCCAGCTGCCCTTCAGTAGAGATGTGTGCTTGGTATAATCTATGGAGTCTATGGAATATATATGGAATAAGCATTTCTATTGCCTCTACTATGTGCAGTGCCTTCATTTGATTCACGAAGTAGGTGCTGTTTTGATATCCATTTTACAGTTGAGGAAACTGGGGTAAACAGAGGCAAACAGAGGTCACACAACTAGTGGCTAAGGTCAGATCTGAGCTCAGTTATTCCTGACTCCAGGCCCAGTACTCTATGCACTGCACCATATAGGTGAACATGAACAATAAGGAATGGTCTGCCTCAGGAGGATTGTGAGCTTCCTATCCCCCAAAGTTTCCAAGTGGAGGCCAGATGACCCCTTGTGAGTGATGCTTTAAAGATTCCTGGCCTGGTACAAGTTGGAGTAGAGTCCTCTGAGGTCAAGTTGGGATTCTCTAGGCTTCTTAGAGCAAAGGTTGAGGCTGTAGTGGGGAGGCTCTGTCACAGGGCCAGTTCTCTGGGGGCCCACTGGGTTCTAGAAGAGGTCACAGATTTAAGGCCTGGGCACCCGAGGCTGGCACTAATGGGCTGGGGGTGGGAGCAATGCTCGTATTTCTAAGCCAATCTCTTGTGACCTAACTGGCTGGAGAGGTGAAGGAGAGTCCTGCCAGGTTAATTCCCTTCTGAGTCAGAGCTACAGGTCCCAGGTGTCACCCCCCAGGATAAAGATTGATCTGTTGTGAGTCTAGCTGGGACCAGCTGCCAACAGTTTCATACTGGTCTGACTGGAAAACCCCAAACCCTCTTCCCAACTGGCCATCAGCCAAGTTGACCTAGAAGGTGCAGTCACACCCAGAATGGTGTCTGCTGGCTCCAGGATCCAGGGGGCCACCAAGGCTGGCCCTGGCATGGGACCATCAAAGGGGCAAAGCCCTGCTCACCCTAACTCTCCCTCTCCCCACACCAACTCCTCAAGCCCTGGATACCTCTGCCAGTTTCTAGAGTAAGTGCCTCGGGTTAGAAGCATCTCAGGGATGGGGTCCCAAGGGAGGCTGGTAGAACTAGTGAGATCTAAGGAAGAGGAGAAGAAGGGTTGGAGACACCCCTTAGAATCTCAGCAGTAGCATGGGCCTGGCTGCAGGATACAGAGAGCAGCCCACTGAGGCAGTAGCCCTGGGAAGAGGCCATGATCCAGCCTACAGGAGCTGAAGGAAGCCAACTTTGGGCAACTCATCCCCAGCAGTGACTCAGGTAGCCTCCAAGGGGACACCTCCTGGGAATGGGAAGCAACACATAGTGCTGGGGGGGGAGGCCTTGGCCCTGCTCCCCAGCCTTGCCTTGCTACACAGGAGCAATCAGTCTTCCTTCTTCCCCTGAACCTCTTCAATGCGGGAAATTGGTCAGGAGACCCCACGCACTTCTCCCAGCGTTCCTGTTGGCAGGTTGCCATGGTGACGGGGCCTCTTCTCTGCCTCCATCCTGCTCTGTTGACAGCCAGCAGAGGCTGATGGCTCTGGGCTTGTCTCCTCCCTGCTGTGGTCACTTCCCCTCCCACTGCACACCTCAATCAATGAGGATTGAATCAGGTCCTCAGACGGACCTGGCACCAGCCAGTGCCACAGTAAATGGAAAGGTGTGGGTAAAGGGGTATTCTCTGGTATTTATTCCCAGGTGATCAAGTGGAAGTTAGTCAGAGGCTTGGGGGCTGCTCCCCAAAGGCAAGGCCCCTGCTTAAGTGACTTTCCTCAGACTCTGTCATGAGGAGGGACCCTGGTCCACCTTGGACAGTGACTGGGAGAGGGGCTGTGAGGCTCTGAGGATGCAAAGAGCAGTTCTGGGGAGCCTAAGAGAAGGGAGGCCCTCTCCTGCTCAAGAAGCATCAGTAGCTGACTCCTTATTGCCTGGAGGGTCAACTGCAAAGTCCTCTGTTCGGCATTTCAAGTCCTTCCCAATCTGGCTCCAGCCTGGCTTCCCAGGCTAGAGAAACATTACTCCCCATCATTGACGCGATGTTCCAGCCAAGCTGGCCGACTTACTGTTCCCTGGGAATGACATTTTGTGCCCCATCTCCTGTTTCCGAGCCTTTGCATGTGCCTCCTGCCTCCAAGCTATTATCCTTCCTCCCTCCCTTGGAGGCTGACGCACAGCCTCGCCTGGTTAACTCTTCTCTCTCCCATCCCAACCCCGCCTCCACCCCCACCATTCCACAGATATTTGACATCTCCCCTCTTTTGCTTCTAGTCGTGCTCCATTTGGGGCCTTTGTACCCTGGTGCTTAGCACAGAGCTTGGCACATGGTAGGTGTAGCAAGCAATGCTTGTTGGACTTCAGGAGTTTCCATTTTACTGGGAGAAAACAGTATGTACCCAACATTCATCAATACCAAAGACATGTAGAGTAAACCTGAGGTAATCTGGGGCCAAAGAGAGCCTGATGACGGTATCCCATAGGAGGTGGAACCCCAGGTGGGCACTGAAGGATGCTATGGATTCTAAGAGGAAAAAGCCCAAGGCAGGAGACCTTGGAGTCCAGAGAGAAAACTGACAGAGCTTAGCAGGTTCCTGCCTCGTCCAGATCAGAGGAGAGGGCTAGGCTCCCCAGAGAAGGGTCTGTTCCTTCTCCTGACCCTTCCACTGGTTGGTCCAAGCTGTAAGGAGAATAAGGGGCAATAGAAGCTGACTTCATACCATGGGGCAACCAGAGAGTACCAGGAAGTAGGGACAGGTATTGACTTGACTAGGGATGAAGGAAGGAAGGAAGGAAGAGGTGTTGAGAAGCATGTGAGAGAGGGCAGCAGAAGGGAGGGAAAGAGCAGAGAAAGGGAAGTGTCAAGGTCCCCACAGACTAGCATTCCCTCCTTTGCCATTTTCCTATAACCTTTCCCCCCTTCCCTGCCCTTCTCTCAGAGTCCTTCCAGTAGATCCTGGCCCAGGCCCCTGCTCAGCTCCTCTCTGGGGTGCTTTGTGCCTACACTCTTCTCTGCTCAGCCCCAAGGTACGATAATCAGAAGAGGCCAGGGTCCTCCCTGCCTCCACCCCCCCAACCTGCTGTGTGACCCCATTTACAAGCTCTCCCCTTCCTAGGCCACCATCCCTCACCCACCAGAAAGAGCTGGCCCAGAGCCTTTGTGGTGACACATGCATAGATTCCCTGCCCAATCTCTCCTATAGCAGCTGCCAGACTAATCTTCCTAAAACAGTGTTTTTAGCAAACCTTTGCCCTCCCCCAGAAACTTTACCAAATCTCCAATGCCAACAAGAAAAATCCCAAAATCCTCAGCCAGGCATTCTAGGCCTGTGCCGAGGCCCTGAAGCCAGGCTGCTTCCAGTCTTCCCTCATGCTGTTCTCTCTTCCTGGAATGGGTCTTCCTGCCTCCCTCCCACCCACTCCCACCCCTAGTTACTTCCACTTAAGAGATCAGCCTAGCTTGAGTCTGCCTTCCTCCTCCTATTGTCTTGCTGGTCACTGCTCAGTCAGCCCTTCAGACTTCATTTACCCCATGTATCATTTATCATGTTTGTGCCCTGGCCTCCATCCTCACCTGCCCCCCTGCCAGATTTTGAAGAATAATCAGAGGATCTAGATTTAAGTCAAGGCTCTGCCCCATACCATCTGGGGACCTCTCAAAACTGCCTTCGACTCCTTTGGTGTGAAGAGGTTAGTTCCAATGATCTTGAAGGTCCTTGGCAGCTGGAAATTCTCTGGTTCTCACTAGTCCACCTTGGTCAAGCTCAGCTCTTGGTCAGAGCACCATGGACCTGGAGCTGGCAGGGAACTCAGAAGGGAAACAGGGGCCACTGATGCTAAGGAAATGAACTGGCCCATTCATATCTTTGACTTCTGCTCTGACCACATGAGGTGCTTCTGCCTCTTCCTTGGAGTTGGGCCTCTGCTCTGCACCCATACAACACCACCCTTCCTCCTTGAACTTCCCAGTGAGATAAAAGGAAAGTCTCCACCCTCCAATAACTACCCTGTCCTTTGCTCTCTGACCCTTTATGGACTGAGATGTTACCACCACACTCTTTGCTACCTTGGCCAGCCTGGGGCTGTGCCTGCTGCTCCCTGCTCCCAGGACCTCAGCAGGTGACAGGGAGAAGGACATCGGTGAGGGGATCCTCAGGAGCTACCATGGCTCCCTGCCTCCTGGGGACTCACTGACCTTGGTCCCTCTGTTCTCTGTGCTGCCTGTCTACTTTGCCATTGAGAAAGCCCATGCTGTCTTTCCTCAGTGCCATGTTTACATTGTGGGTGCTGCCCACTGATCTATTCAACTTTACTTCCACAACACCGGCATGTTGGGTGGTAGGAATACACAAGATGGTCACTCAGCCATCCTCGTTAAGAAACTGTACTCTCTCCTGAAGTAGGCTAATAAGCATTAAGTACTACTTCAAACTGAGCATTGGGGATACATAGAAAAATGTAATCCAGCCAACAAGCATTGATCACTGCTCTGTGTTTGGCACTGGGGATATAAAGAGAGACCAACCCAGTCCCTGCCCTCGGCGAGCTCTCTATCTGAAGGGGAGACAGCTGGCACACAACCAGCTACATGCAGGATATTTACAGGACACATGGCAAGTCATCACAAGGACTTCCTGGCCCTTTGATTGAGAAGCTGCATGGACACAGAGAAATTCATCCAATGTACTTGAGAGAAACAGAGGGTGCTGTCATGGGGGGCAGGCTTCTGTGACAGAGGGGTGGACACCTGGGCTGAGCCTTGCAGAAGGGGGAGGGGAGGAAGGAAGAATGTGCCCAAGCAACCTGTGCCCTTGCTAGAGAGGCCTGTAATTACCTACCATGTGGAGCTTCTTATAAGGCACATGAAGATACCTTATGCACAAAAATGCCTCTGTCTTCACATCTAATGGGACTGTTTTGCATGCAGCCTGGCTGTTATCCCTTGGGAAGGGCTACAGTTTTTAGCAGTGGGGGAGTACACAGAGTGCAGTCTTGGAGGCAGAGGAGCAAGGTTCAAATGCTCACTTTGTCAGTGGCTACCTCAGTGACCTTGGGTAAATCTCTGAACTTCTCTAGCTTTAGTCTGTAAAATCAGGTGAGTGTTGGGGGGAGCATTCATTAAACACCTACTGAGTGCCAGGCCCTGGGGAGATAAAAACCAAAAGAATGAAACAAAAATGATAGAGAAAGGTATTGTGGGCAAGGGCCACAGCCTGAGGGGCACAGGGGGCACGTCTTGGGCCCAAGCACAGCTGGGCTGAGTTAGGCTTGTCCCTGGCTTAACCATCTCTTGCCTTCTCCCCAGCTTTTCTCCTTCTCGTTAACTAACATATGCTGAGCTTTGTCTGTCTGCCTGGCTCTCTTCCTTTCTCCTTCACTCTCTCCTCTTCCTTGTGCTGTTTTAAGGTCTCCAGTTTTTACAATGTGTTTTTCCTGTCAATTCCTGTGACCACCTCTCAGTCCATACTCCTGTGCATCATTTTGAAGGGACTGGCTTGTCCCTGGCCATAAACTAGTAGGCCCCTTCCCTTCTCCTTTGGCCAGGGGACACACTTCAGTGTGTGTGTGTGTGTGTGTGTGTGTGTGTGTGTGTGTGTGTGTGTGTGTGTGTGTGTGTGTGTGTGTGTGTGCTCCTGCGAACAGAGAGAGACACAGAGACAGAAGACAGATAGGGAGGGAGAGAAAGAAGGAAGGAAAAGAGGGAAAGGAGAGAGGAGCAAGAGAGGAAAGAAAAGAAGAAGGAAGAGAGACTGAGGGAGGGAGGGGAAGAAAGAGGAGGGAAGGGAAGAGAGAGAGAAGGAGGGAGAGAGAGAAGGAGGGAAGGAGAGCATGAGCGTCAGCAGCCAGAATCTGCTTCTTTTTTTTTTTTTTTTTTGCTTTCCCGCATAAATTGCATCAGTCCCTCTTCTCGCCTTGCGTCCCATTCTCGCCTTTGGATAATCAAGTCTCCTTTTGATGATCTGCCCTGACAGAGCAGCAGGGCTCCTGATAATCCCTAAATCCTTCTCGTTTGGCCTGGAGATGCATAATATGATTTGTTTTATAGCCGTTTCCCTTCCTAATTCTGTTTTGCTTGGGTCAATATTAGGATGAGTTTGCAGTCCCTGAGCACACAGGAACTGGTGGGAAGGGGAGGAGGCCTGGGAGATGGCCCAGAAGCATGCTGGGTAGAAGGAGGAGGAGCACCTTGGAACTAGAGAATTGCTTGAGCCAGTCAGTCAGCCAGCCAGTCAACAAATATTTATAAGCAAGACTAGAGGGGACCTCCAGCACCACAGCCTGCGCCAAGCCAGGTAAAAGGAGCTTTGGGAGCTGTCCATGGTTCTAGGAGCTCTGCAGTTGCCCCAAGAGGCTATTCACAAAAAAACAATCCCACAACAAACAATCTCCATATGGTAGAAGATTAGAGACCCTAGTGATCCATTAGGTTTCCTTTCCTAGATTTAGGCGACATCATCCAGCCCAACCTCCCTCATTTTACCGCTAGTAAGTGGCAGAGATGAAACTGGAACCCCAATCCTCTACTCCCCCAATTTTGTTATATGTCCATTTACATATGAATGCAAATGTCTCTTGGGGTATCTTGGTATGAGTGCGTCTGCCATCAGAGCCTTTGGATGGTATGAGGGACAAAATATAACCATTCCACAACAGCCAGTGGTCAGAGCAGCAGCAGGTGAGCTGTGGAAGGTTCCAGATTCCAACCAGTTCTAGTGGAGGCTCTAAGAAAGGACCAGAAAATATGGTACCTGAAGAGATAACTCAGCCAAGGCAAGCCTAAACTTAAGATGGAAGGCTCTCAGGTCAACTTTAAAGAAGAAGAAACAGAGGCCCGGAGAGGTCAAGGGACTTGCTCAAGGTCACACAGCTAGTTAGTGACAGGTTGGAATTCAGTCTCAAGGTTCTGCTTGCAGTCCAGTCTTAGCCAACTCTTTCCTCTATTCCTCAGCTCAGACTCCAGAGCAAGGCAAGATATCCTGGAGATAAGTTCAAATTATGTCTGCTTCCAGGTCCTGTGTATGCACCATGCTCCTCACACCTGCCTCAACACCTGATGTTCTGACTCACCTGCATCAACTGACTGAGTTCTCTTGTCCTCCAGACCTGGGATGGGAGATGGTGATCCCTACACACTTGGAGGCTACAAGTCATTTGTAGTCTATAAGAACTGCCTGGCTTACATGACTTGTCCAGGATCCCACAGCCAGTGTGTTGCCAGGTCTTCCTCACTCTAAGGCTGATCTCTCTAGCACAAGTTTCTTTTAGAGGTAAAGTGACTTGACCAGGGTCACACAGCTGGTATGTGTTGGAAGTGGAACTGGAATCCAGGTTTTTCTGACCCCAAAGCCAAGGCCCTCTGCCAAGGTAGCCTCAACAATTATTGTTAGAGCAATATAAGAACCTAGAACCATTTCTAGCCTCTGTTCCCTGGGCAGTCAGGTAACCTTTGGACTTTTGTTTGGTCTTCCGGTATCTGTTCACCTTTCATTATAATCCACATATTTGCAAGGTTGGAGCCAGCAGGGTAAAGTCTGGGTAAAATGGTAAAAGTCCAGGGGTTAGAGTCAAAAGCTCAGGGTTCAAATTCTGGCTCTGCCATCAACTACCTTATGACCTTAGGTTATTCAACCTCTCTGGGTGTCCATCTCCTCAGTGCTTTCCAACACAAGATCTGGTAGCGTTGGGAATAGAGGTGGTTGAACAACAGTGAACAAGGGAGAGTTGTCCTGTCCAGTATTTTAGATGGGCATCTTTTTGAGAGACAGTGTGGCATAATGGATGCAGAACTAGACTTGGAGTGAGGAGAAAACTTGGCTCCAAATCCTGTCTTAGACACTACCTGTGTGGCCTTGGGCAAGTCCCTTCAGTACTCTGGGCCTCAGTTTCCTCCTCTGTAAACTTGAGAATCTCCAAAGACCTTTCCAGCTATAAAATCTATGAGTCAGATTTGCAGATAACACCAAGGTGGAAGGGCTGGGGAAGAAAAATGCAGAGTTCTCTTGCCAGGCTGTGGTGCTGGGCTGACATGAACAACAGGCAGGTGAACAGGGAAGCCAGGTAGGATCTCACTGGGCTTCACACCAACTGATGCACCAAGCACAGGAGAGGGATCAGTGGGTATGAGGGGATGGTGGGCCTGAAGCCAAAGAATGTGAAGGCTCCATGGCTAAATTAACACAAGCAGAGACATGGGTGAAGCACGGGGTGGCCCCTCACACTATCCCCTGGGCAGAACATGCCAGAAAGATTGCCTCTCATTCTCTGCTCTGGCCATTTTCGGAGACCATGAGACAAGCTGGAGCACATCCAATGGCAGAATGGTGAGCACTGAGATCTGCAGAGCTGGAGATATCAGTTTAGACATCCAGAGAACCATCATGTCAACATTCTAATCCATGACATGACCATAATACAAGACAAATTAAGGCAAGTGCAATGGAGCAGAAAGGAGAATTACTTACTATGGTGGCTTCTCTGCTGCTGAAGGAATGCCTATGTGGAATTTTTGTCCCTTCTTAAGTTTGCTGCCCTGGGAGGATGCCCTGATCACAACACTCTAGTTATATGTAGGACATCTGTGAGGAGAATAATGGCAGTAAAACGAAGGTAGAAAAGAGCATGATGTGTCCTGGGGACAGTGAAGAAGCATCCTGAGTGGTATGGAGGGTGAGTGTTTGGGAAGACTGGGACAAGGAGGCTGGATGGGATAGGGCCAGATTAGAAAAGAGCTTGAAAGTTATGCAAATGGCACTTCATGGGGCTCAATATGTAAATGACTATTTCCTGATGCACCAGCTGAGCTAGATTTTACATTATGTTCTAAGATCTCAAAGAACTTTTTCTAGATTCATTCATCAATCAAGTATTTAACACATACTGTTTAACACCCCTTCCCAAGAAGCTTCAGTGGCTCCCTATTGCCTCTAGCAATAAAATCTGAACTTCTCACTTATGGGGTGTTTTAAATGGGCATTTGAAACCCTTGACAATTTACCTCCGACTTACTTTTCCAGAATTATTTCTAATTACTTACTACATTCTGGGCAAACTGGCCTTCTTGCTGCTCCATATAATACAACATTACGTCTCTTGTCTCTAGACTTTGGCACAGGCTGTTCCCTGTGCCTGGAATGCACTCCCTCCTCACCTCTGCTCTTGAAATCCCTAGCTTCATTCAAAGTCTAACTCAAGTGCTACCACCTACATGAAGCCTTTGCTGACATGTTCCCCCAACTGTCAGCATTCCTGTCCCCCCAAATGTCTTTGTATATTTTTTTGGATGGGAGAAGGCAGGGCAGTTGGGGTTAAGTGACTTGCCCAAGGTCACACAGCTAGTTTTGTGTTAAGTATCTGAGGCTGGATTTGAACTCAAGTCCTGACTCCAGGGCCAGTGCTCTGTTCACTGCGCCACCTAGTGGCCCCTATATTATTTTCTATTTACTTCTCTGTGTACGTGTTGCTTCACCTTGGTAGAATAGGAGCTACTTGAGGGCTAGAGTGATTATCGCAGGATAATACCAGTCACACAGTAGGTGCTTAATAAATACTCATTGAAACTTGGTCTTGAAGGAGATATGAGAAGCCGCCCCCCCTCACTGTTTTGGCATATATTGTCAGATATTTATTAATTTTTTGTGATGTAGTTTTGCTGATTTTTTTCTCATCGTCTATTTTTTCATCCTTTGTGAAGTGTTTACAGAGATGATTAAGCACCTACTGTGTGTAGATAAGAGGAAGGGATGATATTTTTATAGCACTTAACTTTAAGACTGGCACAGGGTTTTATAAAGATTATTTGATCCTTCCAACAAACCTGTAAGGTTACCCCCATTTTACAGATAAGAAAACTGAGACTGAGACTTGCTCAGGGTCACACAGTTAGTGAGACAGGATTCAAACTCAGGTCCTCTTGACTTCAGGTCCACTGCTCTGGCCACTATGTCAACACCTACAGAGCCATGCTAGGGACTGGGAGAAGCTCAAGGGTTAGCTGAGACACGGGCCCTATCCTTAAGGATCTACAGAAATGCTTGACGGGTGCATTAGGGAAGTACCAACTATTAAAAACCCCCACTGAGGCTGGGGAGGGAGGTGGTTACAGGGGCCAAGGGAGGCTTGGAAGGGAAGGCATCGTTCGAATTGGACTCAAACAGGCATCGAGGTGCATTTGTGCCCTCCTCCCTCCCCCAGCCCAGCCTCAAAGTGAATGCATGGTAGGCACTTAATAAAGACCTTTTAATTATTGACTGACTGATCACTTGGTCGCTAGCCCATGTCCCAGCATCTATCTCGGCCCTCCTCGATTGCATTCTGCTGCCCTGCCTCATTTCTAATAAGCCTCTCTGCATTCATTGTCCCCAGTGTCTTTAGGAGAAGGGATTCTTCTGCCGTCATCTGCCTTCCTTCCCTAGCTTGCTCCTGAAATCCATGGTCTCCAGGAGCGGGTCCCATTCATAACACTTAACATCCGATTCTTTCCTGCCTGAGATTTGAATCACTGCAAAGAGATCCCTGGGAACCATCCCCAGTGAATGAATTATTAATACTCCTGCCACATAGTCTGGGAGAATATTTACTTATATCACTGGGCAGCCAGTCCTGACAGCAAATCATCATTAGAATGACTGCCACGGCTTCCTTCTGCCCTGGGGGTCCTGCCTCCTGCCTCTCCCCCCAAGCCCCTGACTCCCCAGCCTCCCCCTCCCTCCCTCTCCTTTTGTAGCTATTACTTCCTTCATTCCTAGGTCCTGTCTACTCCTTCCTTCCTCTGCCACAGTCACAGCTGCCGCTCACCAAGGCACTGGAGGAGGTTATTGGGTAGGGAAAACTAAATAGCATTTCCCAGTCTGCATGCTTCCCTCTGTACCAGGATGGCTGCATCCACTTTTCCTCTTCCTTTGAGTCCCCAAACTTGAGCAGACCCCCTTCCATGCTCTGATCCTCTTGGCCTCCCCTATGCCCCCTTCTGCAGTTGTGGCAGTATCTCCATCAGTCAGTTTTTCTCCTCTGCCTTCTTACACAGTTCTTACACAGGCACCCTCTCAACCTCTACCCCAGCAAAGGTGATAATGCATTGATTTAATTAAAGGTATAATTAAGTTAAATACCAATAAAGGCTTGAAAAAATCATGGTGATCCTAGGGTTGTTACAACCAAGTCCTTATATACTGCCTTACAAGACCCTGGGGAGTAGTGGATTAAGAAAGGAGAGATTGGAAACTCAATGAAATCCAGTTCCTCATTCACTTCTTGCTCATTCTGTAGCCTGGGGGAAAACACTTCATCTTTATGATGTCCCTGGAAGGGAAAAAGTAGCAGCTAAGACTGAAGGATCAGAGGAAATGGGACATTTTCAGGGGTACTAGGGGTTTGGGTGTAAGAGATACACCCTTTCCTACTCAGGGTGCTTCTTTCCAAGTGGTAATAGCACTGATATTGTAGGGTAGCAGCAGTAGATGCTTCCACTTGGCAAATCTCAGGATCTAGTGTGTGGCAGGAGGTGGAGGGAGGATTCTGGATGCCCCAAAAGGGCCAAGGAAAGCTGATGGTGGCTAAGGCTGAGGGACTGGCATTTCTGGCAGATTGGGGGTTCAGACTTATTAGATAGTGAAGAGTGTAGACTGAAGCGCAGCTCTGCATCCTATTTCTTTCCTGCCAGCAAAAGCATCAGAAGGCAGGTGCTTTGGTGCCTCCAAGGGGAGGGGGGCTGTGATGGATGTCTGTGGGGGATGGGCTAGCAAGGTACTGGTTGGGAAATGTGCCCCTGAGGCATTACAAGAATCATAGGGGGGGGTTCTACTTAACTGTCTATTGGAAACCACTGTAACAAATTCAAGTCAAAAAGCAGTCATCCAAATGAAATGGTAAATAACAATGAGTTGGCTTGCTATGTGACCTTAGGCAAGCCTCTTCTCCTCTCTGAGCCTCAATTTTCTCTCCTGTAAAATGTGGGGGCTTTAATAAGCTCTGATTGAAGAGGCAGCACAGCCTAGGAAAGAACACCAGAAGACTGGCTTAAATCCTGTCTGAGCTTCACCTTCCTCATCTGTAAAGTGGGGTGAAAGGATGGCTGCAGGCCCTGTCTCCTGGCCAATAGCACTTTGCAATCCTTAGAGCTCTGGCTAGCTGTCTGCTGGATGCCCACAATGATGACAATGGCCACGGCCAGTCAGTCAACTGATTGTACCAAAAGCAAAGCAAGAAAGGTGAAAAACCAAGCCACTGAAGAGGGCAGCTTGCTTGTGGGAAAGCTTCTCTTTGACTCCGCTGTTAAAGGCAGCGGACTGATAGGTTAATCACTGAAGAGAAGTGATAATTCCCCTAGGTTTTCCTTAGTCCAGAATGTTTTCTTCCTACTAACTAGAGGAAGAGAGCAGCAGTCACAGCAATCCTGCCCCACTGGTCTCCACCTGGGAAATGGAGACCAGAAGAAGCTATGGCCCCCTGCCTAGGCTTGGGAGCCCAGCCCAGCTCAGCCAAGGACCCCCAGATCCCTCCAGGCCCCACTCACGCTGCTCTCAACTGACAGGATCACCAGCCATACTCTTTGCTAAGGAATGACTTGTGTGGGCAATCAACCTGCCAATCAGTACCAGTTAGCCTAGTGGAGGCCTCTTCGAAGATCAGAATCCACACACAATGCTCCTGCTACTGCTGGTGCTGGTGCTGCTGGTGGTGCTTCTGCTGCTGCAGATCCTGGAACTAGTAACTTCTTGGCAGAGGTGAACTCCTAGTTGTGCTCCTTAAAGGGACACCAGCCTTGATAGGGACACAGACAACTTGGGGACACCCTGAAGCTCCCATTACATTGTTAGGTCATTTAAAAAGAGCATCTTTTATGTGATGAGGGCTAAGGAACCACTGGGGAGCTGGATTCGAATCTCAGTTCTGCCACTCAATAGCCATTTGACAATAAGGAGCTCCTTTCCACTCTGCCTAGGATTGGATCTATCACAGAATGCTCTGAATCCCTGCTTAGTCTCAGTTTTCCCTACCCCACAGGCCTCCTGGGAGAACTCCAAGGCCTAAGGGATCTCCATCTACTCCATTCCAGCACATTTATTCCCAATTTCATGGCTGCAATCCACCACAATCCATGAACAGACAAGCACTTCTTGAGTGCCTCCTATGGGCCAAGCACAGCATTGGGCACTGGGGTGAGATGCTGCTGAGGGTGTACACCAAAGGTCAAAGTGAAGCAGCAGTGTGTGTGTGGGGAGGGGGGCAAGTGTAACTTCGAGGAAAGTTTGGGGCTCATTCTCTAAGAAAGAAATCTTTCTTAAACACTTGCTGTGTGGCAAGGCCTTGGGGGGGGAAATACACAAAAGTGCACTATGGGATCGGGATCACTGTCCTCGAGAGGCTCACAGGCTACATGAAGAGCTAAGATGCTAAGGGTGTGATGGCATCAGGAAGACCTGAGTTCAAATCCCACTCCAGACAGTTGCTAGCTGAATGACCCCCTCCCTGGTCCTCGGTTTTCTCCTCTCCAAAATCAGGGTGGCCTCAATGGCCTCTGAGATCCCTTTGGATTTTCTGTATATGCACAAGAACAGTTTGGTACCACTAGAAGACAGTCCAAGCTAAGGTCCAGACAGACGGTTCAGAGAGTGCCAGGGCTCTGAATAGGGGATGCCTGCACTGAGCTATTAGGGGAGGTTAATGGAGGGATTCTGGAATGGGAAATCAGGAAGATGCTGAGTCTGGGAGAAGAGGGCCAGTGGAAGTGAATGACTTTTCACTGAGGGGCTCAAAGATAAGGCTCATGTTGGAACTAAACTGGTCATACCACTGGAGCATGACTTTGAGAAATCTTCTGGCAGCAAAAGGTGCCTAGTCCCAGTGAGCAATGGGGAGAGAACTGAGGAATAAGCCTAGGGCAGCAGACATGAGCCTTTCTCTGCCCCCTCCCTCCCCTGGCACTACAGGACTGGCTAAGGAAGCCCTCCCCCACAAACTGAGGCAAGCCAAGAAAAGAAGCCTCCTATCAATTGCATGATTGCAAAGCACAGTTGTTTCTCTGTGCTATCAGGGCCCTCTAAATTTCCTCACCGTAGGCCAGTGCTCAGGCTGTCCCACTTCAGTTCTAGCCCTGGGTTCTCTCCCTTAGGCACCGGGCCTCTCTCCAGTGCTCCTGCTCCAGCTGAGTCTATCCAAGGCTGGGCTAGGTTAGGGGAGGACAAATCACTTTTTTCCCCTTGGATCAACTAAGGTAAGGTTGGAACATTTCAAAAGGAACTCTTATTATTCTCATTCTCATCATTTTTAAAGCAAAGCCAAGAAAACAAATCTAACAGTGACTAAGGGACAGTTTGCCCACTGAGTACAGCCTGAGGGAGAACATGGTACCCTAGAAAGAGCATGGGCCTGTGAGTACACAGGCTGGCCTGGATTCGAATCTCAGCTCTACCACCTACTAGCTGTAGTACTCTCTGTGCCTTGACATCCTGCTCTGTCAAATGCAGAGGTTAGCAGTTTCTTAATCTGGACACCTCAATCTGAGGAACCCTGGCTCCTTGTACCCCTTCCAGCTTACAGGAGCCCGAGCCACCTTGTCTCCCTATCTTGGAGGGGCTGTTTTTCATTCGCAATTCCACTTTCCTCCTCTTGGTTACTCATCTGAAATATTTGGGTATACTTCCAGGACAGGTTGGCAGGGGCTAGGAGTGTGGGAGGAGAGCTTTCTTCTAGGAAGGGCCTCCATCCATTAGGTACACTGTAACTCAGCCTTGCAGGCTGACAGCTCTGAAGGGTGTCTATTGGGGCCGCTGATTCTGTCACCTGTTGGCGGCCCTGCCTGTCAACCGGAGGGAAGACAGGCTGGAACTCTGGGTTTGCCTTATTATCTGGAAAGGTAGGCATGATTCTGAGAGCAGGGGGTGACAAGTGGTTCTCTCTCTGCTGCCTGCCTGCCTTCCTGGCAGGTGGCTCAAGGAAGTCAGGCTGGGCAGGGTCATGAGAGCAGGGATTCCTGCACTGAAAGGGCTTGTTTTACAGGGGCAACATAATATGGGATCCTGGGTTTGGAGCTGGAAGGGACCTTCAAGGCTGTTAAGTTCAACTCCTGTGATAGAGAGAAAAGTGGAATGGCAGTGACTTGCCCAAGGTCACACAGTTAGTATGGGGTAGAACTGGGATTTAAACAAATAAGTACATGCATGATCATGGGAGGAAGTGGGAGCAAGACCTGGTGACTGGCCCACAAGTGACTGGCCCAGGAGTGCTTCATTTGCCATCTGCTGAAGCCTCTGGCCCTCTTCTCATAATCAGGCTTTAAATGCATAAACGGAAATACATAAGACTACAAAGTAAACCCATTATATTGAAATACCATTGGCAAAATATTTAGGAACAAATTCACAGACCTCAGGAGAAGAGCCCCTGAACCAGGAGGAGCAGGGAAGACTCCTCATTGAAAGTGGTACCCCAGCTTAGTCTGGAGTCAGGAAGACATCTCAACTCAAATCCAGCCTCAGGCACTTCTAGCTGGTTGACCCTGGCCAAGTCACTTCCCCCTGTCTGCCTCTGTTTCCTCATCTGTAAGATGAGCCAGAGAAGGAAATGGCAAACCCCTCCAGTATCTTTGTCAAGAAAGAAGGGAAGACATTCCAGGCACAAGGCACAGCCTGTGCAAAGGCATAGGAGCGAGATGGATTGTGGAGTTCAAGGCCAGTTTAGATGGCACAACGTGTGTGAAGAGGATTAATGTACAATAAGCTTGCCAAGACATTATGGAGCCGAATGGGGAAGGGTTTTAAATGCCAGGCTAAAGTTTTGGTATTTTGTCTTGGAGGCCATAAAGAGTCACTCTAGTGTTTCCACTGCTAAAACCTGTGGCTGGTCCTCAGACTTCAGCCTTCTTAACCTCTCTGTGGCCTTGGACACTGTTGGTCACTCTCTCTCTTGATCCTCTCTTCTCTCTAGGTTTTCTCCCAGCTCCCCTCCTCCCTCTCTGACCGCTCCTCTTCCACATCTCCTTTGCTGGCTCCTTCTCCATGTCATGCCCTATAACTGTAGGTGCCCCTCAGGGTCCTGTCCCCAGACCTCTGTTCTCCCTCCATTTGGTTTCACTGACTCCCATCTCTAGGCTGATGATCCCCAGCTTTACCTTTCCTGTCCTAGTCTCTCCTCCTGAGATACAGTCTTGCGCCATCGCCTGCCCACCAGAAACAATGACAATAATGAGTAACCAAAGCTATGAAAACAGGATAGTAATTGTTAACTCCCATCATAGAGTGGCTCAAGATCTGCAAAGTGTTTGCCACTCATTGTCTCAGGGGAGCCCCACACAGCCCTGGGACACAGGCAGGACAATCGTTATTATCCCCATTTTTGAGATAAGGAAACTGAGACCCAGAGGGGAGAAAGGCCTTGGCCAAGGTTAAAAGAACCCCAGAATATTCATCCTCCCTCCATCTTCTCTGCATCTGCTGGGCCTGGGGTCCAGGGAGGCTCAGGTGCTCAGTCAGGCTTCCTTTCCCCACCTTTGCAGCCCACACCTACCCCAATACAATAGCCTCCTAGGGTGGGAAGGGCTACTTGCCTCCAGCTGGCCACCAAAGGGATTTTCCAAAGGCACAGGACTGATTGATCATGTTGCCTCCCTCCTCAGTAATCTCCAATGGCTTCCAGTCAC
>CM053602.1:2773960-2794458 GCA_028646575.1 Pseudocheirus occidentalis | reverse complement strand
TGGAGGGGCACAGGAATAGAAATGGCCCTTTCCTCTGGAGGCAGTCATGGGGCTCTTTGAAGGACCATCCAGGCAGACTGCCACCTGGTGGCAAGTATCAAGAAGTGCAGGAGGTTGGCCCTCTCTGGGAAGGCCCTTCCCAAGCTCAGTGCCTAGAGCATCTGGTGTTGAAATGGACCAGAAAGCCACCATAATAGAGAGGATGTCACTTGGCCAAGATCACCAAAAGACTAACAAGAAGAGTCAAGATTTGAACCCAGTTCAGAAGACAGAAGTCTCCCAGGCCCAGGGCATAAAGGCAGAGACTTGAGTGGGAACCTCCCTCCCCTCCAGGGGAGTCAGGTCTGCTGAGGGTAGGAAACCAGTTTTCCAGCCAGCTGCCCAGCAAATAGTCCCCGTTTCCAGGAGTGGCCCAGCTTCGGAGGTCTTGGCAGTTCCCACATCAAGGGCTGACACATCCATTTCCCACCCCTGAGCCTGGGCCTGAGTGTCCTGGCCAAAGACACACTTGCATTTGGTAGTTCATTCAGTTTCCTGTGTGTCAAGCACTGACCTCCAAATGAAACCCTCTAAAGTTTGATGTGGAGGGCATGTAGAACCCCCGACAGAAATCTCAGGAGGGAGACAGCAGCCAGCCTTCAAACACACTAGAGGAAGAGATGAAATTTTGTCCTGGAGACAATAGGGAAGCATTAAAGGCATTTGAGAGATAGGGGCCTGAGCTGGTCAGACTTGTGCCTTAGGAGTATTCTTCTAGAACCGTAGGGAGGACAGTGGGCCACAGGAGAGCTCGGAGGCAGGGAGACCCATTGGAGGCTGGAGCAAGGACAGAGAAGTGAGTGACAGCTGTGGAGGGGAGGTCTCCAGGCCCTGGCCACCTCGTGGGGGTGGAGAGGACGATGAGGATGGAGGTGCCACAGCAAGGGGTCATCTCAAGGCTCTCCTCCAGCGGAACGGGCTGCCTCCAGGGCCTAGAGCTGTCTAGACAACTTGTCATTTTTCATCTGTTGTCAAAAGGATGTAAAGCAGCATGATGTAGCACACAGAGTGCTTGGCTTGGGAACAGGAAGAGCTGAGTTCAAATCTGCCCCCAGTACTCATTAGCTGGGACCTTGGACTGCAGGCAATTCCCTAGAACTTTGATAATAAGTCATGGGCATGCTATGATCAATAGAGTTGGTGGGAGTGCATTCCCATACCAGGAGTCCTGACTTGGACAAAATTCGAGACCTATTCCAGACCAAAATTCCAGCTCCTATTCTGGAACATAGTGGAATCTCATGAAGTGGAAAGTCCCTGCCTACTCTGAGACACTGTCATTCTATGAATTCAGCAAGTGGGGGTGGGGTGGGGCAGAGGGAATGCCCAGGGCTCACATAACCCAGACACCTGAGACTGAGGTCCAGTAGGCCCAGGCTTCACAGGCCTTCACCTCACCACTAGAACCACAGCCCCTGGGGGAAGGGAGCAGAGAAGGCAGTGCTCTGCCAAGCTGCGGCAGGGCAGGAAGCCACCTCCTGGAACTAGGCCCTGGGCCTCCTCTATGATTTCTACTTCTGGAAATGAAGCTTCTGACAATGAAGTACATCGCTGGCCCAAAGCCTCTTCATTAATAGGGGAATCAAAGTACTTGTATAAATGCCCAAATAATCGAATCAGCAAGGTAAGGTGAAATTCTGGGCCACAATACCAGAAGGCCCCGTCTCCCGCTCCTTTGGGGTTGCAGCCTCAGCAGTTCCTGGTGCTGGGGGCTCCTGCACCACTGGGGGGCTCCCACACTGCAGGATGGGGGGCCCGCCTGGCAAGTTGGCCTGGAGCTCACCCACGCCCCTTTTGGGGAGGCTGCCCTTGTATCATCATGCAGCCCAAGACCTGTAATAGCTGCAATGCTGGGAAGGAGGCCTGATCTGGATGCTTCTAAATGTTGGGACCTTGGTAAATGAGCAGGCCCTGGGAGCAGGAAGGGGTGCCTGCAATTTCCTGTGCCTGCTGGAGGCCGAGCATATCACCTCCAGAGGATGGAAAGCTCCTTGCTCTTTCTGGCTTCCCTAGAAAACTCCCTAAGCTGCCCACTGTTGCCCTTCCTTCTGCTCAGACTCCTGAGGCCCCTCTCACAAAACTCTCCAGGCAGGTCTGCCTCCTGCTTCAACTGAGAGGTCCCCCTCTGGCCCCACCTCAGAAGATCAGCTTTGCCCTCTCCTCCTCTCCTGTCCTCTCCTCTTCTCTCTTGTCAAAGGATCAGAGAGCTGAAGCTGGAAGGGCTCCCAACAAGGGCCATTTCTTAGCCCATTTCTCAGTTTCCTCCTCAACTGACAGAAGAGGAAACTGAGGCAGGAAATCTTGAAGTCCTGCCCATCCAGGATCTACCTTACTCATTTTCAGTCTTGAGGATTCCCCATTTAGTGACCATGTACTGTGTGCCCAACACAAGGGGAGATGCCAGAGTCACAGTTACTGCCTTCATGGAGCTGTCAGTCTAGGAAGGGGCCTGGCCATGTTTATAGAGAGCTTTGGTAGAGCAGAGTGCTGGGACAGCTGGGAAGGAAGGACTGGGCCTTTAAGGGTGGCATCCAGGGGATGCCAGGGGCTCTGCCCTTCCCTCTCCAGCTCCTTTCTCCTGTCCTTCCCCCCACAGCTCTGACTTTAACCCTCTTCTCTTTTCTCTCTCTTCTTTTATGATTCCATAGGGTGTAGGTATGAAAGTTGGAAAGGGCAGGCTGTGTACCCAGGATGTGGCCCCAAGCTCAGTTGGGCTGAGGGCAGAGTGTGCAGTAATGAGATTGTGGAGGGCCTTGAATGTCATCCCAAAGATTTGGGGCCCTTTGAAGAGTGCTGAGCAGAGGAATGACCTGGCTTTGTCCAGGCTCAGCACAAAGCTCCCTCCCCATCGGTACTAAGTCTTTCCCTGTGCTCATGACGACTTCCTCTCCTGCCATCTCTGGGACCTTGATCCCCCTTAATTCTCCTGTTTCTCTCCTGCATCTTTAGCCCCTTCCTTTCCACTTGGCCCACCTTTAGCCCTATCAGCCTTTATCTCTCTACATCTGCTGCCTCAATGTCCCCACTAGCCACTAGATTTCCTGAGCGCTACACTCTGGGTTCTGCCCCCTTCCCCCCACTACTGAACATGCTCATTCCAAAGTCACTAATGACCTTCTCATTGTTACATTCATTTATGTCAGTTGACAGCTGGCTGTCAAGATGCCCCACACTCCCTGGTCCCCCTTCTCTCCACTGACTCCTCTTCAGCCAGCAAACCTGCCCCCTTCATTCCATCAGAACCCCTCCAAGTCACTGTGCCCCAAACTGAACTAACTCATCCTTACCCTGCCCATTCTTCTGACTGTGCCCCTTTTCTGCTTCAGTCTTCTCATCTGTAAAATAGGGGTGATAAAGTCCTCACACTACTTCCTTCACAGGGTTGTTGTGAGAATGTTGTGTAGACCACCAAGCCCCAGAGAAGGGGGACCCATGCCAAGGGGGTCTGGCTAAAAGCTGAACTTGACTAGGACTCTGACACAAGCTGTGGGACCCTCTCTAGGAAGGGTCTGAGCTGGGATTCGACCCCTGACTCCAGGGCCAACCCTCCTTCCACCTGAACATGTTAAATAGCTCAATGAGTGGTGGGGGAACTGGGGAGGGCACTTTCTCTGCTCCCTCCCTCCCTCCTCCCCCATTCTGGGCACCTTCTGCCTCGAGGCCCCAGGCTCACACCATCCCAACAGAGAGAGGCAGGGCTGGGGAGGGAGAGGGTGGGGGAGCACCACAGTCACTCAGAGCTGTCAGCAAAGGCCTCTGGCCAGGGAGGCTGAGCTGTCTATTTCCATCACTGCCTCTGGCTCAGGGAGAGCCTGCATATCTACTACCTTCCCCCTTCCCCCTCCAAGGGAGTGAGCACAGGGCTGCTTGACGCAAGGCTATCCTGCCCAGGAGCAGGAGCCCCTGCTAAGGGACTGGCTCATGGTAGACAAATGTGGGGGGCACTTGGTAAAGGGATCAGTCCTGGCAATCTGTGGAATGGGTGTGAGGGAAAGGACAATGGGGAAAGAAGCGAGGACCAAGCAGCCCCTGCAGGGTCTGCTCTACCCCCAGGAGTGAAGGTGACTGTGCCTGCAAAACGGAAATTTCCCCTAAACTTGAAGGGAAACTGAGGCCCTGAGAGGAGAAGGGACTTGGCCCAACTTGCCCAGTCCTCATGCCCCCTACTTTATAGCGATGGGTTATAGTGAACAAAGGCCACAGTCTCTTTTTATCTATAGAATGTTATGTGCATGATGAGCCCTGGAATGCATGGGGGCAGGGGTGATATCACTCATGCACACAGATGCGTGTGCCCCAAATTGAATGGCCCTTAGCAACACGGCCCCTTGCATCCCAATGCTGGGCCCCTCCTTGAGCCTCCCACAGCCCAAATTGGGCCCACTGGGGGTCCTCCAAATCCATGGATTCCCAAGACCACCCTCTATATAGCCCACAGAGAGGCCCTCAGAAGCAAAGTCCCTGCCCCCTTCTCCGTTGCCTAGTCTAGTCCACTATCTTCCACAGATTCCAACCAGGGCCAAAGGCCTGGATCTGCTTCCTGCTCACATGGCTCCACCCTCAGCAGCAGCGGCTCCCTACTTCCTGCTGAGGATGGTTCAAACTCCTCCCTCCATAATTCGGAGAGTGACTCTCCATATGCGTTGCCTACTATTGGCCTTCATGTGATTTCTCCCCTTGCCAAACTGGACTCTTCTCTGCCCCTCCAAACAAGCCCAATGCTTTTCAACCCTGGTGGGGAAAAAGACTGCTCACAGTCTTCCCACTTCTCAGGATGGCCTCCTTGACCTTCTGCCACCCTTCCTCAACAGCCAATACCAACATCACCTCCAAGGAGGCTGGCCTGATTCTCCTTGGCCCTCTGCCACCCTTCCTGGTCATCTGTTTGTCTTGTCCCCTCAGCTACACTGCAGGGACCACAAGTATAAGGACCAGGTTTGGTCTTATCTAAGCCTAGCACACAGCTAGGTGATGCAGTAGATAGAGCCCTGGGCCTGGAGGGAGGAAGACCAGAGTTCCAGTCTGGCCTCAGACACTTCCTAGCTATGTGACCCTGGGCAAGTCACTTAATCCTATTTGCCTCAGTTTCCTCATCTGTAAAATGAGCTGGAGAAGGGAATGGCAAACTACTTCAAAACCCAGACTGGGGTCACAAAGAGACATTACTAAACAACAAACTTTGCATCTGCATACAACAGGCACTTAGTAAATGCATGAATGAATGCTACAAGCTTGGTAATCACTTTTCTCAAGAATTTCTAGAATATATCAGGCATACTAACATGCTTGTCCTCTTCCCTCACTCTAAGTCTGGCCCCACCACAGACCGGCCACCCCAGAAGCCCTGCTGCCATCCTGGGGCTGAGGCCAACTCCTAAAAAGGCTGAAATTGGCCCCTGGGCCCCCATGCCAACCCAGATAACAGCACGATGGAGCCCCCACCATGGACAATGGCAGGAAGCTGGGGGCAGGATGAGAGAAGAGGGAGACACAGAGACAGAGGCAGGGACCCTTTTGCAAAGTTGGCCCCAGACTTGTTGGGAAAGAGGTCTCACACTCACAACTGGCTAGAGATGCACAAACTTCTTTCAGGCCAACCACTCAGTGACTTCTCCCTTTAAACACTGTATGCTGTGATATTGGGAAACCACATTGATGATTGAGTTCTTGGGCTCAGCTTACTGGGGGCCACCACAGTCTATCCTCTGAGGATTGCTGGGTCAGGGCTGGGAAAAAACATCCCTCAAAGTGCACTGGAGGCAAAGACACACTTGCATTTGGTAGTTCATTCAGTTTCCTGTGTGTCAAGCACTGACCTCCAAATGAAACCATCTAAAGTTTGATGTGGAGGGCATGAACAGAAATCTCAGGAGGGAGACAGCAGCCAGCTGTCATGAAAGCATCTCGTCAAGGCAGGCATAGGGCAGCGCACAGCTTTGAACCCTAAGTCACAGGACCTGAGTTCCAATTATGTCTCTGAGGCTGCCTACCTGCATGACCACGGCCTTCTGTGGACTCTGTCACACGAGAAAGGGTGGACACAGTGGGTTAGATAACCTTAAAATCTGTCTTGTCCAGTTCAGCTGATTCTTGTGCTCTAGACGTCACTGAAGATGTCATGAAATCTGCCTGAGAATAGAAACCATCCCCCCAGTCTGGCCTCAGGAATAGAAGGGAGTCCTCCTAGAGGAGACCTGGGGGGGGAGGCCTTCCCCATCACCAAAAGAAACACAAGACAAGGTCATTCTTAGCACCTTTTAATGCAGTGGGCCCTTCTTCTCTTTGGGCCCAGGGATACAAGGTAAGGCTGGGGGACCAGGCTACAGAAGCAGACCGTGAGATTCTAAAAAGCAGGAGGTGTGCTGTGTGAGGTGCCCACTGATTCCAGGGTCTCTCCCTGGGGCCTTCCTCTGTCTGCCGGTCTCCCTCCCCCACTGCGTCTCTCTTACTGGCCCCCTCCTTACTCCCAGCCCCCCTATTGGAGCTTCCCTGAGTGGTGCTCCTGCCCCTCTATGCTTAATGCATCTCCCTCTTCAACAACCACTTGTCCACCTGTGAGTAGGCAGCCCAACAAGCCAGTCCTGGCACCAGGGCTTGTCCAAGGACGGATGTCAGCAAGCACAGGTTTGAGGGATGAGAGGAGAACCGTCTTCTCCTCAGCTGGCTCCCAATGAGTTGTGTCTGAGAGTGGGGCTCTCTGGCTCTGTCCCTGAAGGACAGGGGGAGTAGAGGCCTGTTTGGGATGCCCAGGATAATGTTTGCCCTTTCCCTGGCCTAACTGGGGAGTCATGGGGAGCAGGGCATGAGGCTTGACCTGTCACCCCACACAAAGTCTGAGGCCTCACCTAGGAGGGACCCAGCTTGGTGCCCCTAAAGGGCTCACTCCCTAAGCACCAGTGCTTATGATCACTGTCTTGGAATCCCTCCATTCATCCCCAGAGCCTATTAAAGAACCCAAGGGCTTGGCCTGCTACACATACTGGGAGCTTCCATTCATTAGTGTTACTTTGAACACACCTACCTGCCCACCTCCACTCTGCCTTAAGTAAGGCCCTGCTCCTTGTTTGGCAAGCCTGCTGCCCCTATTCCTTGCTATGGCAGCAAAGGTCTGGAGACTACAGGAGAATATGACTGCCTGGGCTGGGAAGCGTGGCTCTGTAGTGGAAGGGTCATCTCTGGGCCCTTTGTTTTGGTGATAGGGAGTCCTGGGGCTGGCTGGAAGCTGCCCTGGCCCAGAGTGCTTAACCCCACATCAGTTCCGGTTGGCTGGATTTCTCCCCTTGGTCTCAAAGACAGTAAACAGGAAGGCAGCATTTGTAATAGGGCTGTAGCCCCCAAGCAAGCCATCCCTGAGGAGGGACCCTTCACACAACCTCCTGGGGGGGGGGACACCGAACCCCACCACTGGCCTCCAGCTTCTGATGGGCGAGAAAGAGCCACAGTCAATCACCTGCCCCACCTGCAGTGTACTCTACTCTCTCCATGCCAGCATCTACCAGATCCCAGCCTCTGCCTGACCCACCCCTCCATTGGTCCAAGTGGCCAGAGGATAAACTAAGTGCATCTTCTCCAAGCCATAGCAAAGAGCACCAAAGGTCTACAAAATAAAGGAGCCCCTCACTGCTGCCACTCCCCAGACTGGCATTTGTTTAGTGGCCATCCCACAGGCAGGCCTTCCTGGAACAGGACGTACCAAAATGAGACTAGAGATGGAACCACTCGTAACCAGACAAGGCCTCTGTTTCCCCCACGGGGTTTTGGGAAAGGATGTTCTGCATCCAGTAGGGGGAAGGTGCTGGCCAGCACACTGACTACAATGAGTGAGAGAAGAGAGCTTGACAGACAGGGGACCCAGAAATGTGGGTGTGGGATGGTTTGCCAGCAAAGGGGAAAAATCAACCTGAAATATGAATTCCCGTGTTGTGGCAGGCTCCATGGGCCATGGTGTAGTAGATGGCTTGTCCTCGTTAGCATGGCAGTGCCATTGGGTAGCATCAGGGGCCATCTCTTGAGGCAAACTTTGACCCTCTTTTCAAATGCCTACTTCATTAGGGTTTTATAGCATAAATAAATCAAATGAAAAGAACAACGCTAACATATGACAAATGAACAATGATCCCTTCTCTCCCAACTGCCATCCCAAAGTGGGAGGTGGCTTGGTTGCCAGTAGACCCAGGAACCAATACCCTGCAGTGTGGTGCCCTCAAGGATAGGCCAACCCTGGCTGCTTCTCCATCAATGTAGCTATCTGCTTCGAGTTCTGAAGGTAGCGAGCAGAGTATGGTGGGCCGGCTACAAAGACCACACCATTCATGCTCATGCAGTGGATCCTCCAGCAAGTTCCGCTGATGGGTGTGGGAAGGGGCCATTCTGTGCACATGCATCTCGGTGGTACTTGGTGACTGACCCTGGCTCTTTCTAGCAAGGCTCTAGGGGAAAGCTAACATTGGTTTGGCTTCTTTAGATAAATGACCAGTCACTTATTTCTGCTTCTGAGTTTCTCCAGAGGGTGGCCAAGCAGGTTGAATACCCGCCTAAGCAGACAGGATTGTGGGCTGAGATAGACCCAGCAGGCTTTGGGTTCAGGTTCTGCTGGAAGCACTGGGCCAGAGGAGGCCATGGGCACAGGCAAGCTGCCTTGGAAAGTATCTGTAAGCAGGTTCTGGGGCTGGGAGGGGGGCGGGGGATCTCTTTGGGTTCTTAGCAACAGAAGGCAGTTTTTGGGGCTGGGACAGTTAGTACAAGGCGAGCCGATGGAGGGAGGACAGGACTGTTGCCACCTCTCTGGGAAGCTCTGGGCCTGCCTCCCTCACACCTCCCCCATCTCTCGCTCTGAGCCTCAGAAATCTTGGGGGCCCAGCAGGAGGCTTTCCCGAAGACACTTGAGCTGCTCCTCCCCAAGCTTGATCTTCTCCTCCAGCTCCCGCTGCTCCATGATGAGGGCCGACTTCATCTTCACAAAGTGCCGATAATCTTGGAGCTGCTCCTGGAGCAGGTAGCGGGACACTGTATTGTACACGGCCTTCTCCCGCCGGTCCACATGCTCTTTCAGCTCCTTGGCATCTTCCAGCTGTTCTGTAAGCTGTCGCTTCTTTTCCATCAGTGCAAGCTAGGGGCATCAGAGTAAAAGATTATCGAGCAAGAAGGAGCTGGGACTTGCTGGGTCACTGTCCCATCTCCCACCAAAGGTCACGGTCTAGTCTCCAACCACTCAATTTGTCTTTCTCATTTCAAAATGAGGAGTATGTTAACTAGAGGAGAACAATGCTGGGAAGCTGGAGACAAGATTTAAAAGGGATCATAGTCCAAGGGATCAAGGGAAGGACCACTGAGGCCCAGAGAGGGAAAGGGCACAGTCACTGTCTCTAAATCTTGGAAGGTCCTTCCTTGGAATGCCTGACTCTCATTGGCCTCAGAAGGCCAAACCAGGAGTCACGGGGGAGGGAGGTGTGGCAGAGGAAAGGTTCCATAAGAGCTGGACCTTCTGGGCCAATCAGGGCAGGTTCCTCGCCAGGTACAGAGTGAGTTTCCTGTAACACAAGGTCTTCAAGTAGACGCTACATGATAACGTGTTGGGGACACTGGGAATTCCAGTCCAGCCAGGCTGTGTGCCCTCTGGGGTCCCCTCCAATCCAGGGGTTCTCCAATCCCTTTCCTCTGGCCCTCCTAGGATTAGAAGGGGTTTCCCCTCTTTGAGGACAGCACTTAATCTATGGCAATCTGTGGGCTGTGTGTGTGACCCCAGCCAGGACTCAACAGTCCTGAGAAGGGCCTGTGCTTGCTGTCTCCTTACCTTCTCCTGAGTGGATTCGGGGTCCAGGCTGTTGAGGGCATTCTCCACCCTGGCCAGTCTTCCAGAAAGGGAGAGCAGCAGGTTGACCACCTTGTCCAGGTCACCGATAAACAGGCGAAACTTGTCAAACTCATTGGCTTTGCAGACAGCCTTCAGCATGGCCTCAACCTCCTCCCCTAGGGCCGTGTTGGCGCTGATGTCTTCCATCAGCCCCCGCTGGGCCTCCTGTAGCACTGACAGCTTCTTGCTAATGCTGGCAATGAGCTGCAGCTGGCAGATGGGACAGATGAAGCAGGTATGAGAAAGGGCAGTGTGAGTAGTACCCAGTGCAAAGCTGCAAGCTGGCAGAGCCTGGACAAGACAGGGCATGGGGATGACTATCTGAAGAAGGCAGATGAGAAGCAGCCATGGTGGGAAGAAAGGCTTCCCAGAGTAGTACCCAGTGCAAAGCTGCAAGCTGGCAGAGCCTGGACAAGACAGGGCATGGGGATGACTATCTGAAGAAGGCAGATGAGAAGCAGCCATGGTGGGAAGAAAGGCTTCCCAGAGCTGCCAGTGAGGGCCAATGCAAACTCATTTTCTAGGCAGGATTTCTCAGGAGGTAGTGAGGTTCCCTTCACTGAAGGTATGCAAGCCCAAACTTCTGCCCTAGGCCTATCATAGATCCAAAGATATGCCCTCAGAACTTACCTATTCCAACCTTCTCATTCTACAGAGGAGAAAACTGAGGCCTGGTTTAGGAAAAGGACATGCTCAGGATCACACAGGGCCTGAGGGGCAGAGTTAGAATATGAATCCAGGTTCTTTAGACAATGAAGGTACAGCTAGGACTGGCTGGCCAACTTTCAATATTCCTGGTGTGGCCACTTCCTAGCTCTGGAACCCGGACCTTCCAAACCCAAACTTTCCTAGCTCCTCCTTGTGGCTGGGCCCCAACTTGACTGCTCTGGGGGTTTGGAAGATGTTCTTTCGTGAAGTTGCAGGTTTCTCATTGCCTGACCTACAAGCACTTGGGGGTTCTCGTAGGGGGAGGGGAGGAGAGAGAGGAGAGAGACTGGTGACCCTAGGCCTGACCCAGGGTTTGGTTTTATTCTGTGTTTGGACAATGGCATGAGAGGAAAGTCCTTGAAAGAGGTTTCCCAGAGGCCTCTGGGGCTGGCCCTGCTTTCTTGCTGGGGGAGGGGAATGCCACATGAGAGATCTGCTCAGCATGAGCTGGGTCTCCAAATGTAGAAGTGGGCCTGGGAACACTATCACAAGGAGGATTCTGGCCTTGGAAGTCCAGTCTCCAGGCTGTCCCATCTTCCTGACTACCCGCCCCCCAGTAAAAAAGGCTTCCTGGACACCCCACTCTCCCTGACATCTCTGGCTCTGGGTTTTGTTATCTCTAGGCCTCTTTCTCCTCCCTTATTAAATTTGTTCCTGCAGAGCTCATGGCTTGAGTAAGCTGGGAGAGACAGAGATAGCCCATGTCTGTGAGAAGCTCCAGGAAACCCATGCAGAGGCAGGGGGCCAGAGGCGCCAGGGGCCTGAGGTCACAACTGCTAGCCTGCTCTTTTAGGAGTGGGGGTGGGGTGGGTAGGGACACCTCCTTCTCACACTGTCCCATGCCTCTGCCTCAAAGAAGACCAGGGACCCAGGTACAATTTCTGGGAGGTTTGAATAGCAAGAGATGGGAGAATAGACTGGCAATGTTGCCATGGCAACACTATTTGCTTATGAAATCGTATGGACAGAGGGCGAAGGGATTCCAGGAATCAGATTAAAAAAACAAGCTGATTGTGGTTAGAGGAAAAATGAGGGGGGATTGTTGTGCTTATGGAGAGAGAACATCCCCGGTACCTGTTCTAAAGGCACCCAATCAATCTGGCAAACAAGCTCTTAACTCCACTAATGGCTTTGCCTCTCCAGTCTCCTCACTGCCCATCAATTTGGACAGGGCTTGGGCAGAGGCTGACTGGCAAGGTCAGGTCAGGAGGGAGGGGGGCTCATTAAGGGCCAGTCCAGTCTCTGGGGGCCCTGGGCATAGAGGCAAAGTACAGGAGGTCGGGCCTAGCAGAGAACGGAAAGGCCTGAGAAGTAGACAAGAGAGGTGGTCACCTAGTAGCAACATGTAGAAGGGTGTAATGAGGGTCCCTTGTCCATGAACACTCTGCCTCCATAACCTACTGAGGCTAGCTTTGGTGATGAGGACAGGCAGAACAGTTAGTGGCACTGGAGGGATACCCAGAAGCCTGGGGAGGCTGCCCTCTTCCCAAGGCCTCCCCCTACCTTCTTTTGAGCCAGTTCATGGTCCACTTCAGCCTCTCCCAGGGAATCCTGGGCCAACTGGGACAGCTCCTTCATCTTGTTCAACAATTCTGCCTTGCCGGCTGAGGTATTGTAGTAGGCAGAGTAGGAAGTGGGGCTGGTGGGGTTGCTGAAGCTGCCAGGAGGTGGCGGGGGAGAGATGGGTTGGAATTCCTGCCTAAGGAAGCAGGAAACCAAAGCTGAGCTGAAGGGGGCCTCCTCCCAAGTCCTAGGCAAGAGGCAGCCAAGAGTTGCCAACTGGCAAAATTCTACAAGTCTTTCCCCACACCATCCCCCGCCACGCCAGCCACGTTCTGCTAGATGCACAGAAGATATTGAGAAACTCAATGTTTGAGGAACAGAAATCATAAATGAAGGTGGCCTCCCCTCTATTCTCTACCCAAGCAAGTCCCAGGAGACACCCCTGGGCCATCCTCTCATCAGGGCAGGATGATCTGGGGTCACCTTCAAAACAAACCCAAGAAGAATCACGAAAGGTTTCCAAGGTGAGGCTTTGTCTACTGTGTCTAGAAGAAACCCCATCAAACTTCCACCAGCATGCCCAGGGATGACCCGCACTTGACCCTGCAGGCAGCAGCCCCTTCTCCCACTCCCACAGCCACCAACTTAAGCCAGGCCCTTGGCCCTCCCACTCTCTCCTCCACAATCCAGCCTTCTCATAACTGGCACATCACTCTGGTCAAGGACTTCCCAGTATAAAATGTCAACCCCTGACCCCTCTTTGATCTGCAAGAGCATTTCTAGGCTTTCCACAAGTGATTCCCCTTTACACATTGTCCACACAAGCCAGAAAGACACACTGGCTATTCCCCAAACATGGCATTCCACTGTCTCCCAACTCTGAGCCTGCCTGGAATGCTTCCCTTTGCCCCCACCTCCAGGGAGAGTCCTTCTTTTCTTCATCCCCCTAGTTAGCTAGCTTTCTTCTATACACACATACACACACATACACACACACACACAATCTATCTGCCCCTCTGCCTTTCCCCGCCAGGTGAAAGTAAGTTCTTTGAGGGGAAATATTGTTTTTCATTTTGTCTCTTTAGCCCCAGTGTCTGACACATAGTAGGCACTTTAATACATGCTGCTGAGTTGGACTGGGGAGAAATAAGCAGGTTCAGGAGGCACAGCAGCCAGTTAGAGGGTTATTCTCATCACTATCCACTCCTCCCATAAGTCTAACTGCTTGGAACAAAGGCCCTACCTTTCCTTGGCTACTTCCTGTCTTCTTCTGACCAAAGGCCAATCCTGGCGGATGTGTTTTTTCCAAGGCAGATCATCTGTGGGGAAGAGGTCACCCATGACCTCTGCAACTGTTACCATATTGGAGGCTGAGTTCAGAATGCCAGCCAGTGAGCGATCCCTGTCTGCCACGTCTCTCATGAACTCCTCTGAGTTGATGTGGGTCGAGGCTGACCTCCGTGTCGAGACCAAGTGGCATGTCTCAACCTCTGTGACATCCTGAACAGGCCCAGATTCCTCTGTGGCTGCAGAATAAAGTGGGAAGTCAGTACGTGTTCCCCCGATCTCCCAGCATCCCCCATCACCAATGACTCACCAAGGCCAGCAGGGCTGAGTCGTTGCTGCTCTGGGCCCCAGTTAACTAGGCGGTATTGCTCCTCCGAAGGAGAATGGCTCTGACTCCAGCTGTCTTTGACTTTGGCTTGGTCTTCCACCAATGCTTCAGAACTTTGGAGGAGGAGAAAAAAAGGAAAAGGCATGACTATCAGCTCTCAGGAATGGGGAGCAAATCCAGGAGGTTCCCACTTAGACTACTACAATGTCAGAGGTACAGAGGATAGAAGGTCAGAACTGGCAAAAACCTTAAAATGTCAGAGTTGGAAGGGACCTTAGAATACAAAATGTCTGAACTGGAAGGATCTTATTACAAAGAATGGCAGAACTGGAAGAGACACAGAATGTTCCAATTGGCAGGGACTTTGGAACATCTAGAGCTGGAAGGGACTTTAGAACAAAATGTCAGAAGTAGTAGAGACCTTAGAACATGGGATGGCAGAACTGGAAAGGCCTTTTGAACATTGGAATGTTAGAACTGGAAAGGTCTTTGGAATAGGAAATGTCAGAAGTGGAAAGGGCCTTAGAACTTAGATCAAAGAACATCAGAGTTGGGAATGACCTTAAGAACACAAAATCCTAGCGATAGAAGGGGCCCCGCCCTCATCCCATCCTGCAAATAAGCCGGAGAAATGCAGGCTAAGAGCACAGGTGGTACAGGACCAGCTAGAAGTATGAGGCAATGGCTCCTCCCAATAAATTGGCCTGATCAGTTTTCTGGGAACCAGCTGACTTTCAATAAAAAGCCTTGGAAACTGAATTGAAGCAATGAATTTGGTGCACCTGTGCCAGCCCCTCTCAGAGCCTTGGGTGTGTCCAAAGAGGGCTTTAAAGGTGCCTATGATCATAGCAGGCAAGAGTTTCTCCAGAGCACTGATGGGCATGCAAAGACCACAAGGGCTTCTGAGAGTGAGTGAGAGGGAGTTGGCAATGGGGAGCCCATTAGGACCTATCTGGGGGCCAGAAGGGTGGGCAGCAGTATGTAGCACAGTGAACAGAGGCCCTGAAAAGATGATGCCTGAATAAAGAGGGAAAAGAGAGGAGAAAGGATGCTGGTGTGAGAAGTCTTGGGATACAACCTTTTACATCCCTTTCCAGAAAGAGCCTACATGCAGCTGTCAGCTGCTTTCACTGCATGGGCTTCTCATTTCTGAGGGAAGAAGGGAGGTTAGAAGAGGCCCACAGCCTGCTGGGAGCAAATAAAGAGAGGTTGGAGGGAAGTCACCCAGCTCAAAGTACAGGGCCAGCCCCTGTGCCTTATAGAAAGACTTGCCTGGCTGAGGCTGCAGGGTCTGGTTTGAGGCCCAATTGTTCTGGCATTCTCCATACCCCACCAGGGTGGTAGTACTGAGGGCCAGGCTGCTCTGGCCCAGACCTGTCACCTGCAGATTGTGGAGGGAAGTCTCTGGGCAGTGGCTCTGGAGGAAGGCTCTGGGATCGCTTCCTCACCACCTCCCCCTGGTCCCTCTGGGGGCGAGGCTGCTCCAAGGCTGTGTCAGACCTTCGACCACTTGAGGTCTCTATGCTGGCATACTGAGAGTTGTGAGATAGTCGGTGGCCCCTATACTTTGCCCAGTTGGGTGGTGGGGGCCGCGGGGGAGGTGGGGCCTTCTTTCTTGCTCCCAGAGGATCTGGTCGGGTCTCATCCACTTTGGTCAAGAGCTCTCTTCTCTCTCTAGCTCGTGTGTTTGGGAAGTCCAAGTTGATGTGACTCTCCGAGAAGGCCCGACCCCGAAGAGGACGGGGCAAAGGTGGCATCAGGCTGCCCTGCTCATAGACAGCACTGCCCATCAGGGTCCCCACTGAGTGATCATAGTCACACAAAAGGTCAAGGGAAGAGGCCGCTCGGTAGCACGCTGACCACTCACGCCCAGTGTTCTCGAAGCAAGAGCGAGGGCAGCCAATCTTATAATGAGACCAGTCCCTGGAAAAGAGTAGAGAGATCGATTGTATCATTGACTCCCATACCCCCAGAAGCAGATTCCCAGTGATGGAGTCATCCAGAAAGGCAGGAGTGGAGGTGACCCCAAAGCCCCAGAAAGCACAGAAATTCTTGTGTGCTAGCCACCCACTCAAGCTTGGCAGTAGACAGACCATGTGTCTACATATGTATGTTCATGTTCATAAGAGATAGTGGGATACAGGGGAAAGAGTCCAAAGGAGATTTGGTTCCAATCGTGGCCCTCCCACTTACTAGCTGGCCTTTATATGATGTGTTAGGGTTTGCAAAGCCCTTTATGATTATGACCTCATTTGATCCTCAAAGCAGCTTTGGAAGCTAAATGTAATCATTATCCCCAGTTTACAGGTAAGGAAACTGAGGCAGATGGCGTTAAGGGACTGGAGCTGGATTTGCACTTCTCGAGGCTTCATAATGTGGGGGTCAGAGCTGATGATTCTGGGGGTCCTTGACAGCCCTAATTCTGGGACTCTCATGAGCCTATTCAGGCAGGAAATTCCAGTGCTTCAGTTAACTCATGGGCCAGAATAGCCATCCAATAATCACCACGGAGGCCAAGGCTATTTTTAAAATTCAAATAAGAGACACATGGTTAGCCAACTCTGTGGGACAAGACGAAGAATCATGTTTTCCCCCTTCTCTGTACTCTTCCCAGTAGCTTCCTGCCCTTGAACCCAGCCAGCTCCCCAAAACCATAGGAACTCTGGACCAGGGCAGCAAGCTGAAATTGGTTGGCCTCTTCTTGCCCAGGCCTCAGCCTTCCAATGGCTCCCTGAGCAGTGATGCTGTGCTGGAGTCCAGGCCCTACCTGAAGTATGTCTGAACAGTACTTTCGAGGGTCGGACCATTGCCTCCCAAGGCCTCCTGGTCAATAACCTCCCTACCCTCCACTGTTCCTCAGTCTTCCCACTGGGGTCAAACATCTCTCTTCTACACAACAACCTTTAAAATGCTTGGTGCCAACTAAACCTTCTCTTCTCCAGATTGAAAATCACCTCTCAGGTCCTTCCCACCTCCAAACTACTCCCCCTCCATTGGACCTACTCTAGGATGCCAATGTCCTTCCTCATACCTGCTACTCGGAGTTGAGCACAGGCCCCCACCTGGGATGTGACGTTTCACTAGGCCTCCCCATCCAGCAAGCTTTGGGCCTGATCATTTGGGCAGCCACGAGGGAGCTCCCAGTTTGTACTTGGGGACTGTGGGTTTTCTCCAACCTCAGTGTGGGCCTTTCCACTCATCCTTATTAGGTTTTACCTTATTAGATTTGGCTTTGGATAAGTTCTGTTCTCTGCTCTCAGAGAGAGTAATGGTAGCCACCTAGGCAACCCACTGCTACTCCCCCCCTGCAAGGGACCCCCAAGCTCCCCCCTTCAGAACAGGATGTGCCCATGTGAGCCTGTCTCACAGTCCAAGTGATGGGTGACAGCTGTAACAGTGTTTTCAAGTTGACAAAACACTTTCCACAAATCACCTCATTTGGTCCTGGGAGGCAGGTGATAGAATTGTCCTGATTTTTACAGAGAGAGAAACTGAGGCATCCAGCAGTTAAAATGACTTGCCCAGGGTCACAGAGTTAGGAAGTGTCAAGCCTTCCTGCCTCCAAGTTCAGTTGTCTCTAAGGACCCTTCTGGCAGGTAACTGTTGTCCCTTCCTACAAACCTGGGTTCCCTTCTGCCCAGAACCTCACCTCCACTAGACTGGGTGCTTCCTGCCCGCCTTCATTTCCCTGGCACTCAACATAGGGTTTGCCACATGCACTGAGCAAGTGATGGCTCAACTGAAGCACATTGAATTCTGGAAAGATCATGGCCCTCCCCCGCAGCTACCCGACCCCAGGCATGTTCACATTCTTGGTTCATCAAGCACCTGCTAGGCATGAAGAAACATGAGCCCAGGTACCAAGGAAAGCCCCGGCCTCCAGCTCTGTTGCTTTCCCCTGTATCTGTTTCTCCAAAGATCAAGGGTGGAGGGGGTGTCTAGTAACAGAGAATCTGCAGTAAAGGCCTCCATCCTTGGCTCTCTTCCCAGAATGCCCTGTTGTTAAGCACTAGCCAGGGTCTGCCCTCAGGTATCTTTGCACTCCAGGTCCCTCATGCCCCTTCTCTTAAGAAAGGAAAGCCATTGGCCTTCCTGCCCTGCCCCATGGGGATGTGCACCTTACAAACATGACCTCTTTTGCTAATACTTTTCCCCACGAGCCCTTCTGCCCATCTTTTTCTCCCCAAAGATGAGCTTTCAGCCTCTAGCTTGGCCCAAGATGGGGCCCAGAAGGAGGTTCTTGGCATCGAGTTTCTGCCACTTCCTAGCTGGGTGCAAGCCTTTTCCATTTTCTAGGTCTCCAATGGCACATCTATAGCATGGGAAGAGGGAGGAGGTGGCTCCCACTTGCACTGGGCCTCACTGCCACCCTGTCAGCCACCACCCAGTGGGCTGAGGCCCAAATGCTGCCCAGAAAGGCCATGTCAGCTTGCTTCAGTTGAACACCAACAAGTATATCAAGAAAATCACTCCCCTTCTCTGGGTTCAAATCCTGCCTATGACACTAACATTCTACCCCCCCCCCAGGCCTCAGTTTCCTCCTTTGTAAAGTGAGGTCCTCTCCAGCTCTGTTTCCAGGCTTCTGTGCTCCTCTGACCTCTAAGGAGGGAACCCTGCCTGGGCCAGTGGAACAGGCCAGTTCTCTGCAGTCAGAGGCCCTGGGGTCATGCCCTTGCTGTGAGACTCAGTCATGTCTCTTCTTCCTCTCTGGACCTCAGCTTCTTGCCCTAGAAGATGAGGGGGTTGGGCCAGATGGCCTCGGAGGTCCCTTCCAGGGCCCCAGTGATGAGCTTGACTTGACTTGGTGACTTCAAAGACATAAAGTTACTGAGGTGGCCAGGCATTCCCTCATCAACACTTCATTTACTGTGCCTTCCTTCCTACCAAACCTAGAATGGAGAGTTCTGAGGAAGGGGCCCAGACCACTCTTCCCACCTGTGTCTCTGATGAGTCTACTGAGGCAGCCAGAGGCATTCCCCAAGGTCAGATGGAGAGCCATGGCCTAGAAGAGAGAGAGGACATGCTTGAATGCTGTGTTCCACTGAGGGATCTATCTGGCCTTGTCCTCACCCTGAGCTCAGCAGCAACTTTCTTTTTAGGGAATTTTTATTAACATTTGGGGAAGCCACAGACAGCTGCTAAATGGCAGAACAAGGATCCCCAAATATCTTAATAGCCTAGAACAATGGACTGAAATGAAGAGGCTGAAAGAAACAGAACAGCCATAAATGTCAAGTCCTGCACTTGGGTCCAAAAAGGCATCTGGACTAGTACAACTTCAGGGAGATGGAGCCAGCAAACAGCTCCTGTGAAAAGGAGTCAGGGATTGTAATGGTTATCAAATCAATGACAAAATCACGGAAGAAGAAGCCAAGAACATTACATCAGTGCCACAATGGCTCTGTGATCTCACTGAAGGAAGCAACTGACTCCACTGGTCCAAGTCACAGCTGTTCTTAGCCTGGGTCCATCTGGCCACCTCCATCCTGAAAGCCTCCACAGAGGCATCACCCAACAGGCCACACTCGGCCCTTCTTTTTGCTTCCTTCCTCCCTGGTATTTTAGGCCTCTCTCCTCACACAGACCAAGCTGGGAAGGTATGGCTTACCATCATCCTGAAGGCAATTGCACACACCTCAGGCAGCCAACTCAGAACAAGAAAGATCCCAGCCAGCTTGGACTGTGATTAGAGGATTGTGTTCAGTTCTGGGCCTCACACTTCATTAAGGGCATTGAGAAGTGCCTGGGGTGGGGGGGGTGGGGGGGTCGTGTTCTAGATTGCTTGAAGGAACTGGGAATGTTGAAGAGAATTAGTAAGCAGCAGCAGAAGAGCTGGCTGTTTGCTCCCCAGGAATGCTGAGGCTCTCAGAGGGCAGGGGGGTCCTAACCTAACCAAGAGGTCCAGCTTCTTTGCCCAGCACCATAGTAGGGGCTGAATCCATCCTTATTGAATTGTTGAAATGAATGAAAGCAGTCAAAATGGGTGGGCACCATGCCATTTTCCTCAACGATGAGAAAAACAGGGAAGGACACTCCAGAACTTCACAGACACAGGGCTGGCCAGGTTCTTACCCTGCATTCATGCAAAAAGGCATTCCTTGAGCACTTGCTGTAAACCAGAATGATCTGATCGGCTGATTAGTGGCCAGACCCCATCCTAGACCAAGACAGAAGCACTGCAGGCCCTGCCCTCAAGGAGCAGACATTCCAAGCCATAGGTAAGCATGCATACAATAACCCTGCAGCTGAGGGTTCGAGGAGGGAGGAGAGGCTTCATAAAAAACCAGTAACATTACCAGAGCAGTTGATGTATCCCAAAGTGCCTTCCATCTGTCAGCTCACTGAAATAATGCAGAAAATGGCATTGCAAAGTGCATTAGGGCAAAGCAAGGATGGTGTGGGGAACAGTCAATGCAAAGACCCAGAGATGGCAGATGAGACAGCAGGGGAAGGAGATGAAGAGAAGCTCGAAATGCCCCCAGGGAAGATTGCTGAGTGAGGAGAGACTGGAAGCCGGAGGAAGGTGATGGGAAGACCTGAAGTCCTCTGTTGTTTGGGCACCATACATCTGTACTGACCACAGGGTTCACTGGAACAAGGGGAATGACAAAGCAGTCAAAAAAGGGCATCTATGGTTGTTGCCCAAGCTGAGGCTGAGGGGCACAGTGCCCTGGGTCTCTCTAAGACAGAGGGTGCCTCATCATGGTGGGGGCTCAGCAGAAAGGTCCGACAAAAGATAGCTGCCTATAGTTTTGCTGAGTGGCTCAAGTAGGTGGGCAG
>CM053602.1:2754943-2773460 GCA_028646575.1 Pseudocheirus occidentalis | reverse complement strand
AAGCTTTGAACTGGAATCTTCCTGAATGCAAGCACAGCACTTTCTACTGGTCAGGGTATTGACATTGATGGGACAAGCCCCAGCCTGTTTCAAGCTCCTCTTGGCTCTCCTTGCAGCCTCTACTGAGAGATCTGAGGAATAGCTTCCTTTGATCTTGGGCAGCTAGATGACTCAGTGAATTGAGCCCTGGTCTTAGAGTCAGGAAGACCTGAATTCAAATTTAACCTTGGATACTTACTAGCAGTGTGACCCTGAACAAATTCCTAGCCTGTTTGCCTCAGTTCAATCTTCTGTAAAATGGGGATAACAGTGGTGCCTACCTCTCAAGGTTGGTGTGAGGTTCTTTTTTGTTTTTTTTAATTTTTTTTTTTGGAGGGCAGTTGGGGTTAAGTGACTTGCCCAAGGTCACAGGCTAGTTTTTTGTGTGTGTGTGTGTTAAGTGTCTGAGGCCGGATTTGAACTCAGGTACACCTGACTTCAGGGCCAGTGCTCTATTCGCTGCGCCACCTAGCCGCCTTTTAATAGTTTTTTTTTTTGGAGGGCAGTTGGGGTTAAGTGACTTGCCCAAAGTCACACGGCTAGTTTATTGTGTTGAGTGTCTGAGGCCGGATTTGAACTCAGGTACTCCTGACTCCAGGGCAGGTGCTCTATTCACTGTGCCACCTAACCGCCCCCGGTGTGAGGTTCTTATGAGATAAGCATATAGAAGGTACTATAGAACTTTATCATCATTCTTTTGTGAATTATCTTGGGGGTGGCTTGGGTAGCTTTGGGGTGGCTATGTCTCCTGTGAACAACTACTCTTTACATTGTTGATGCAAAAGAAGGAAACACCAAATCCTTGAGCAGCACCTTGCTGTGGGTGCTGTAGCCCTTTTTGGAGAGGGAGCAGCTCCCAAGGGGTCATGGGAATGGGAGAAGAGGAGCAGTGTGGGGAAAAGGCTGGAGTTCCTGGCATTGGACTGATGTAGGCGGAGGAGAAGGCTTTCCCTTCTGAGGATTAAGGTGAGAAGCTACTAGGAGAAGAAGGGGGTGAAAGGGAATGGGGAAGGTGGTAAGCAGTGTGTCCTTCTGGGTTTGGGGACAGCATTCCCTGGGGAAATAATCTGCCTTCTTGGGCAATGGCTACAGCGTGTGCCTACTGCTGCTCACTTGGGGCCTTGGCAGAGGTGAAAAGGTCAGGAAGGGATCTGGTGAAGGAGCTTTCCTTTGGGGGGGCCTCACCAAGATCTCCTTTCTAAGGTTCTATTGAGCTGCCACCATTCCCAGACACCTCCCTCCAGTACTACATGGAAAATGGCCAATGACCACCTAGATTGGGAGGACTACAGGGCTGCTAGGTGGGAGTGGGTAAAGAGATTGAATGTCAGCACCTTCTCTTTCTCCTCAACCTCCCTCTGGCCCCACAAGCTCTGCTCTCTGTCCACACCCCCCTCCCCATGTCTGCCTTCCTTCCTCTCACATCCCCCTCCCCTGTTCTCCTTGCTACATTGGGGATTTTAGGAATGAAAATGTCCATGAGGAGGAATCTGGCGGCTGATGGCGATAGACGTGACTGCTTTCTCATCTGGCCTCCATTTCAGAAATGTACACAAGATGTCAGAAATTTTTAACGTGGAATTGGAACACGATTGATTCAACCCACCCTCCCTCTTCCCAGCCCCAACACACACACACACACACACACACACACACACTCACACACACACTCTCACTCTCTCTCTCTCTCTCTCTCTCTCTCTCTCTCTCTCTCTCTCTCACATGGGAGGAGGGGAGAGGCAGCCTCCTTTGCTTTGATTCGTATAGGAATGCACCATTGTTCCATGCCAATGAGATGTTCAAGTGCATGGCTTCAATTAGTGTTGGGATCACTCAAAGCAAGGTGTGTGTGTGCATGCCTGGGAGTATCAGCATAGATATGTGTTTGCTCTAGGAGGGAAGGGAAAGGCCAAGACCACCCAGTTCTTAAAGTACCTGAGCTGGGATTGGAACCCAGGACCTCTGACTCTGAGGTTAGGGCTCTTTGCTATCCTGTGTTTCCTTCCTCCCCTGCCCGATCTTTCTTCCTTTACCCTGAGTGTTAGAGTATCGTACAGTGACAAGAGCCACAGAAAACTGGGTTGGGAGAGGTCTGCCTCTGCAGTTTCTTGACTGGGTGAACTAACAAGCTACTTTGCCTCCAGGCATTAGATCCTTCCTCTATCAAGGGAGGATAAAGATTTCTGGGGATCTAGAAATGTGTGTGAGAGAGAAAGTCCTTTGAAAGCTGAACTAGCTTTATAAGTGTTAGGGTTATTATTCATTCTTTTGTTTAGATGGATTGCTGGTGAGGGAAGGACTGCTTATTTATTGTCTTGCATACCCCGAGGGCCAGCAGGAGCTGCTTTCACAGTTTCAGAGGCCAGCTTGGACCAGGTTTTGGCAAAGGAAGTAGACTGCTGTTGGTGGGGCAGCAGAAGGTGCTGTCTCCTCTGGAGTGGCCCTGTTCAAGGAAAAGAGAAGCCAGTTCTAGGGAGGACCCAGGGAGCCAGTTTTCTGAAGTGCTTTTCACTCTCAAATATTATTATATTATAAAAAGAAAAGTTGTTCTCTTCATCTCATTTGACAATTTTCTGATAGAAATGGTCATAGGATAAATCGCTATCCTGCTACTATTCTTTTTTCTTTATGAACTTTATGAACTGTTGTTTAGGTGAATAAAGTGACTACAGAATTCTCAGCACAGCTCCAGTAGCAGATAGGATGATGGGGATTATATGCACCTTATCCTGTTCTCACAGGATTTAGCTTTCTTCTGTTGGGTCTCTAGGTTTTGAAAGCTTTCTGTTCCATATAACTTGGAGTTTGGGCATTTGGAGTAGCAGCGTCTATTTAGAATGTTGTCCTTAAGTTTTTGTGGCTCAGTGTTATTTCCAGGTGATTGTGGCCAACAGTTTAATACTATGGTTCTGTAGCATTTTATTGGTCAAGTTCTCAGCCCTCCAGGATATTTTAAGATTTGTATTTGGAGTCTGTCAGTCTATGAAAAATACTGAACTTCTGATACATGATTCTACTCACCAGGTCATGTAGGTGCTAGATTTTTGCAGTCTTGCAGAGATGCATTGATACTGTTTTCACTATTTCCTTGCATAATCTACTTTAGATAATTCTTCCCTAGTCTCTGGTGCCAGTGACATAGTCTCAAACTTTTGTCATCTTCTCTCGCCCCCCCCAGTTTCCATAAACAAATACACATGACTCACCATTTGTTTGATTTTAGTCAAGTTCATGTGGATGGTGCCCGTAAGGAGGTTTTTGATTCCACTCTCAGATCTTGATTGTTTCATTGGCTATAACTGCAGTGTAAACAACTTTCAGTTGCATCCCACAAATCCAGTGGTGCCAGCTTGTTATTAACCTTTATCATTGCTCAGTGGAAAAAAAACCCTGCTAGTATTCAAGGTGTTTTTGTAGGTTTTTGACTGTCATGTGCTCAAACAATGTCTGTTGATCCTCATCTGTTTGTTGGGTAATCAAGTGTTGTTCTTTTTTTTGGCTGCCTCAGCTTGATCCAGGTCCTCTGCTTGCTTAATACTGTATGACATTTTGTTAGCAATCTTTCCAAATATGTTGTGGTCCATTTTGCAGTTCTGAATGTGCCCTAAGGCTGCTGTTGATTATTTTAAATGGACTCTTCCCATCGAGCTTTGGGGTTCGCCATGTCAATCAGTCTTTTGGCAGATACAAGCACAGCTTTCCTTGATGTGCCCTGTCTCAGTGAGAACAAAGTAAGCACTCGTAAGCATTGCCTTCACCCATTGGCTCCCTTCAACCTCTGGAGTCAAGCTTGACTCCATTGGTCTCTTGTTGTAAGTGAAGATTTTCAAGGACTTTGGTTACTGAACCTTTTCCCTCTTCTATCAATTTCAGCTCTTATTCAGTCTCATTAAGACTTAGGGATGACATTATTTCTTCTGACCTCCTTGCATTGGTCAGCAGTATGTCGTGTGTCTTGGAGCTCAGGGCACTATTGACAAAAAGCAAGGTTTTGAATCTGTTTGGAATTTCATCATGATGTAGTACAGGCCAGTGTGGGGCTTAATCATTTGTTGTTGTTATTTTCAGCATCCTAGTGGGTGCAAAGTGGCATTTTTAATGGTGGTCTTGATGCAGATTTCTCTGATTATTGGAGAATTGGGGCATTTGGGGGACACGGTTAAGAGTTTATTTCTTCAAAAATCTGTTCATGTTCTCTGACCACTGCCTGGGTTGGAGCATTACTCAGAAATCTGCATCACTTGGAGTCCTTTTGGTTCATATTTATTGCAAGTGTTTTCCCTGACTTCATTTCTCTTATGGACGTTGCTTTTTGTCAGGTAAAGATTTTTCTAAATCTTTGTGTAGTTCAAAGCCCTCAATTTGATCTTTGATAATTTCCCCTCTGTGTTAGATAAAAATGGTCTTTCCATCATTAAATGATGTTGTTAATTTTTCTTCTGGTTTTTTTAGATGATTTTAAAACTATGTGTATCTCTGATCCAGTTGCCAGTGTGAGGTGAGGAGCCAAGCTCATTTATTGTCATAAAGCTACTGGGTTTTTCCAAGAAGCATCTACTGCTGATCCCTTTGGCCCACGTTGGTTTCTGTATCTAGGCTTACTGTTCCTTTTCATTGATTTGTTTCTCTTTGTTATCCAGTGCCGGATGGCCTGTGTTATTCCTGCTCCTGTTAAATCTCCCACTTGTCTTTGTCACAGTTCTGCATGTCATTCACTTGTTTCAGTGGTTTCCCGCCATTTGGGGTTTTCTTGGCAAATATACTGGGGTGTTTTGCCATTCCTTTCTCTAGCTCACTTTACAGAGGAGCAGACTGAGGCAAACAGGGTGAAGTGACTTGCCTAGGGTCACACAGCTAGTGTCTGAGGTCAGATTTGAACTTAGGAAGATAAGTCTTCTTGGCTTCAGGCTCAGTGCTCTGTGCAATATGGCGCCCTCTAGCTTCCCAGCCTGCTTACCTTTCCATCTGAATTTGGTCATGACTGACTTTCTCATTTTGTGAAATGATCTATAGCTTTCGGTATTGGCATTATATTCATTCGAGAAAATACGTTTGTGAGGTAGTGATCAACCTGGTGGCCATAGTGGCTTGAATTTAACCATTTATTCAGGTCTTTCTTGATTTATGTCTGTTAAACCAGTCTTGAGCTGTTTTTGTATAGGTTCCTTATATGCCTTGACAATTCCTCTCCAGAGATTTGATGCATTAGCTCTCCTAAAAGGATTGGCCTCTTTTATCAGCTCCCTGTACTTTGCCGTGGGGCCCCCAAGTGCAGAGGTCAGCTGGGCCCAAGGACTTTACAGCCTTGCAAGTGTTATCTGAATGCCAGTTAGTAGTCCTAATAATAAAGGAAAGGGAGAGATGGAATGTGGAGACGGGTTCAAGGACATCCATCTGTGAGACTCTGGGTAAGGCTCTTGTCCTCTCTAGCCCTGTTTCTGCATCTTACTCGTGCTGATATTGCTGGTGCTGCTGCCCCCCACCCCCAACAATAATAGAGCTGGGCCTGGGTGCCTAAACTTGAGAACATAATCCCACTGGGTAACCCTGTTGACATGAAAGCCAGTCTCCAAAGGACTTGTTCTGCTTGGTCTCAGATGCTCTTTGACTTGGCCCTGGGTGACTCTGGTGCTCTTGGGGTAGAAAGGAGCAAGGGTTGTGGTCAATGGAGGCTCTTGGCCATACTGAGCACGAGACTCAGAGCCAGGGCCAGGCTTTGTAAGTTAATTGATTAGAATTTCTGTTGTTGTTCATGTTACCTGGTGGTAAGAAGACGGGTGCTTTTCCTTACTCCATTGATAACTTGTGTAAATGTCATTCTTGCTCAGGGCCTCAGTTTACCTATATGAAAACTGGGGCAAATAATCTTAGCTATACCAACATCGCAGGACCAAGGCTCCAGTAAGATAATGGTGAGGAAAGGCCTTTGAAAGATAGTAATTGTTGTATGAATGTCAGGTAGCATCTTTAGCATTATTAGCCAAACTTATGCTTATATTGTAACCATTGTGCCCCAGCTGGGGAAAGGCTGACCTCAGCCTTTTGAATGCGTTTTCCTTGGCAATGTCATTGCAGCCTGCCAGCCACTAGTGGAGTGTTCATCCTGGAACAAGATCTGTCCCAAACGTGTGTGTTGAGGAGAATGTGGTGGATTTAACAAGGGAACAAAGAAGCTGGTTGCTATTCCACACTAGCTGAGGTGAGATAGAATTAGAGATGACCCAACCCTTCTGTTTTGACCAATGAGATTCGGAAAGAGGCAGTGACTTGCTCAGGGTCACGCAACTAGGCAGTGGCAATGTGGGGACTAGAATGAGATTCTTCAGATTCCAAATGCAGTTTTCTTTTTCTGCCTTGTCCTGCTGGGCTCCAGACTACAGAACTGAGGGATAAGCTCCTGGCATTAGTCTGTTTCAGGGCTTCCTGCTTTTGTGTGGCATGGACCCCTTGGGCATGCTGGTGAAATCTATGTTCTCAGAATTGTGCTTTACAAGGTACATGATAGAATTACAAAAGTTCTATACATAGAATTTCAAAGGAAACTAGAGATGCCATTTTACTCATGTAAATTTGTGGACCCACTGAGATATATTCATGGACCCTGGGTGTAGCTAGACTTACCTGATCAGGATTCCCGCGTGTGCTGCCAAACCAGGTTCCTGGGACCCAAGAGCAGCTTCCTACTCCTTGGGGTCTTAAACATACCAGCCCTTTGGTGCGGACTGAAAAGTCTGGGGAAATAGCAGAGGAGCCACAGGGCTAGAGAATGGCCAGGGTGCCAGAGGCTCCTGGTCAGGATTGAACAGCTCCAATGAGATGACCTTGGTGGGCCTGTCCTGGGAGAGTCAGTGATCCAGGAGCTTCAAGAAAGGGAGAAGTCATGTCTTCTGTCACCTCTACAGGCTTTGAAGGTGGTTAGAGCTAGAGATGAGCCAGCAGGGCTCCTGATGAGGAGGCTGGTGATGGGAAGAAGTGCTCAAAAAGGGCCTTCTCATTAACTCATGCCTTTATTCTTTCTTGGCTATGACTAGCCAGAAAGAAAAAAAAACCCAGAACTGTCCGATATTCCTCTCTCACTTGAAGGTCTACACAATGCTTTGCCTACATTATCTCCCTGGGGCCTCACAGTAACTCTGTGCTAGGAGGCACTAGCACATTATTGTCCCCCTTTTACAGGTCAGGAGGCCCAGAGCAGTGACTTGCCCAAGGTCACAGCATTGGCAAATGGCCAAGGAAGGACTTCAAGCCGAAACTAGGTTCCCAGCACTGGGTTCTTCTTCTGTGTGCCCCACTCTGTGCTAAACTAGAATGTGGGAGGTGCAGAATTGGTGGAGTGTGGGGCAGGGCTTCATGGAGCCACTAAGCAGGCTGGGAAGGATCTCAACATACATCAGTCGTGGCAAGTGGCCTGCACAAGTGAACAGAGTCAGCAAGGCCCATGAGCTAGCTTCAGGGGCATCAGGCTGGCAAGGCTAGAGTCACATGTGCAAGACCTTGAGTGCCAACCTAAATATAAATGTTTGGGTGCAGGTGGTCAGGTTTGTACATTGAGAAGCTTGCTTTGGTAGTGGCATCCTTATTTCACAGATGGCTAAATAGAAATATTTGGTGGTTGAGTGCTGAAACCCAGGATTCAGTGCAGTCTTATTTGTGTCATGGTTTGGATGCCAGTCTCTGAATTCAAGCCCCTTCTCTGCCCACAATAGCTTGTAACTCTGGCTTCCCAAGGTGAGGGAGTGGTGTGTCTGCTGTTAGATGGGATGAATGCATTTCCCCAAGCTCTCAGGCCCCATCTCCAGACTTCTGGCACCAGCCTTCTCTAGTCTATGGATCTCATTCCCTTCTCATTTCATGAATCAATTAACCTTGGAGTGTGGGCAGGAGCTCCCATTGGTTCCCTTCTCATTTCCCAGGTAGTTTCAAGAGAATATGGCTTTGTGCCAATTGTTCTTCTGGCCCCTAATGAACTCTTATTTGGGGGCAACTTTTATTTTTCATTCTTCCATCAGTGTCTATCAGCTGAGGAGCTGGGACCTACTAGTCATGGAAATCTCCTTTATTGCAGAGAGTTGCTCAGTCCTTGGGGCAGAATTTCCTGGCAAACTGAGGGCATTGCCCAGAGGCCATTCTGACTTTACTGTAGCCAGTGAGGCTGGGGTAAGGATTTCAAGTCATTTGTGGACTGTCCTTTGGACCAGAATTGATGAACCATCTCCCCATGTTAGCAGGTCAGACAGTTCCCCTCTTGTGCTCAGGGCCTGTTGAGCAGAGGCTGCCTTGGACTGGAAGCTGGCTATTATCCCCTCTTTCCTTGCTGGTCTAGCTGTGCATAAAGATCAGGGGGAATTTTGAACTGTGCTTGAAAAATTTTTCCACCTCAGAAGGGCACTTTCACCTTGGCTGTCCTCTGTTGAGCCTGGAGAATGGGCTGCCATTTCGAACTATATTGCTTTATTACTTGTTTTTCCTTTTTTATTTTTGTAAATGATGTTAGTTCTGCACCTTGTGATGGTGGTTCCCCATGGGCCAGAAGCTGGAGCGGTAGGACCTGGCAGGCTCTTTGGATAGGACTACAGTGGAAACCACACAAAACCCTCCCCTTAATTCTGTTCCAGGGTCATAATCCCACCTTTACCGAGTGGCCTTCATCTGCTCTAGCCTATGCTCATGGCTCCTTTATTAGCGTGGAAAGTCTTCATGTCAGTATTTAACATTTCCAATGAATACAGTGGCTTGAGGGAAATTTTTTTTGTATCTGTCTATGGTTTCTGAGCTATCTCTCAGTTCAAAAGCTAGGATACTAGGAACCTATCTCTATCTCGATGGTCTGTCTATACCTTTCTTGTATTTTTTCCCCCACTGTCTTTTTGTATACTTGTAGTTTGTCCTGCTTCAACTTTTTGCATTTTGCATAGTTTCATAAGCCCTGCCATATTTCACAGAAGCACAGAATGTTATCAAGTGTGTCATTATTAATTGTGCCATATGATTCCATTACGTTGATATACTGCTGTATTCTGCACACAGGTATCTAATAAATATTTGTTGAAAGACATTCAAGTTTGTTCAGCTATTCCCCTACTGTTGAACATTTAAGTTATTTCCAGGTTTTTGTGATGACACATGATCCTGCTATAAATATGCTTGAGCAACTTGCCCCTTTTCTAGCATTCTTGGGGAATAGTCCAGGTAATAGAATTATTGGCTTAAGGGATATGTTTATTTTTTTAAATTTTTTTCAGGGTATTTCCAAGTTGCTCTCCCAAAAGATTATACCTGAAATGTATATGAGTGCCTGGTTTTCCACAACCACACCAGCATTGTTACATAATAATAGTACGACTTCTACTACTACTACTACTGCTGCTGCTGCTGCTGCTGCTACTGCTACTACTACTACTACTACTACTACTACTAACTACAACTACTACTACTACCTGTTTACATGGCACTTTAAAGTTTCAAAAGATAAGCACTTATCTTATTCTTACCAACTCTGTAAGGTAGGGCTGTCCTATAGTCAATATTATACCCATTTTGCAGAGAAGGAGACTGAAGCTCAGAGAGGTTAAGTACTTTACCTATAGTCACACAGCTAATAAGTGTGAGAGACAGGATTTGCACCCAGATCTTCATGACTACAAGTCTAGTCATCTCTTCACTAAGCCACATGGCTTAGTGGTAAGCATACATCTGCTGGTTAACCACATTTCTGATATTGCACCATCTCTGGGGAGGGGAAGGGATGGTGCTCTAAGGCCAGACTGCAGTCCAGAAGTTGTTGGTGTGGGTCAGAAAACAGGCTGGGGCAGGCAAAGAGTGGGCTCAGACCCAGAGCCAGAGGGAGCATTAAGTGAAGGCTGGTGAATACCATGGATAGCTCCTGAGGGAAGTGTTCTGAAAGGCTAGTCAAAAAAAGATTTCCTCCTCAGAGTCTCAGGCTCCCTCTTTTGGCTCCACCCATTTTCTGGAACTCTGGCTATTGAAATAGCCTCATCCATTTTTGCCAGGCTCAGTCTTTATGGACCCGAGGAAATGAGCCTAATTGTAATAGAATCCATGAGCTAGAAGGTAACTTCATTCAACTCCCTGACTGATGAATGTCTGTGCAGCCTTTCCTCAAACGTTTCCATTCCATTTTTGGAGCACTCTAATTGAAAGTATTTTCCTTGCATTGAGCCAAAATCTGCTTCCTTGTCAGCTCTACCCATTTTGCCTAGTTCTACCCTCTTTCTTTCATATAAGTTTATCTTTGTTCATCTCTACCCATGGCACCACAGACCAGTCCCAGTGGGACTGTTTCCACCTCATCCGTAACTGTCAGATACATGGGCCCCCTCCCTGTGGACTTTCACTCTCTACATCTTCAGAAAGTGACCTCCCTGAGAACTCTCCTATGACGCTCCTGGCCTTCAGACTTCCTAAATGCCAATAAGGGGTGAAGTTCTGGGAGCTAGTTTATTCAGCATTCATTCAGCAGGCACTTGTTAGGTATCTGCTCTATACCAGCCCAGATGATAGGTCTCAAGCAACAGCATTGCTTATCCTCAAAAAGCTGCCCTTCTCACAGGGAGACAGCAAATACATATAAAGGCATATACAGAATGCATTCGAAACCAGCAAAGTCACTTTTGGGGAAGGTTAGGGGACCAGGAATGGCCTCCTTTCTTCAGAAGATAGTGCTCAAGCTGAGCACTGAAGGGGACCAGGAATTCCAAGAGGTGGACTGTGAAAGGACAACATTCGGAGCACTGGACACACCCAGTGCCAAGGTGCAGAGACAGGGGAAAAGATTGTTATGTGTGAGGAACAGTAAGGAGATTGTTGTGAGTGTCAAGGTGGAGAAAGCAAGGTGGGAGAAGTCTGGAAAGGGAGGAGGGGGCCAGATTATGAAGGAGAGACTGGCTATTGGAAGGGGGATTAATAGTGTGGGCAGTCTGCTGGAGAAGATGGTAGGGGATGGCACTGATATTGGTAAAAAGACTTAGCTGTTTATTAGAGACTGGAGGAAAGGAAGAGAGAATGGGATTGTTGTCAGGGTCTAGTTTAGTCAGGGTCTAAAGGGAAGGGTGAGAGCAGGGTATTTGCTATTTATGGCCTCAGTTTGCTCAGTAAGATGGCAGATGAGACCCTAAGCTGAGGGAGTGTCATGGAAGGCTTCAGGGGAGACGCTTGGCAACAGCTGCTGTGGAGAGTAGGAGAGTGAATCAGTTAGGAAGGAGCTGAAAGATTGCTGTATTGCAGTAAGGGCCCACTTGATATTAGATAAATTTGTAGTGGGCCCAGGCAATTCAGTCATGCAATTTCTTGCAGTTCTGCTCTATAGCATGTGTATGGGAGTTCAAGAAGAGGTGGTGAGAGTCATCCAGGCTTGGAGGCTAAGGTCATTCGGTGCATCCTGGGCCATCTTTAGTCATCTTGGCCTTTGTCCTGCCACTGGACTTCTGTGACTCTTGTGCAGCCATCCCTCACTTAAATCCAACCCACTCACAAGTCAAGCCATCACACCATCATGTCATGGTCCTCTTCAAAAACAAAGGATGAACAGCAGCAGCACTGCATGGCAGGACCATTGGAAGAGAAGATAGATCTGGTGGCAGGTCACAGAAGAGTGGTGGGCCCTGAGAAAAGTTGGGTGGTGATGGCAAGAGCTCGGAGACCCAGATTGCTTTCTGCAGTGCCAAGCTCCTGACTGGCCAGTGAAAGTGCTTTCACAGGAGTCTTCTCTCAGTGCTTTGGGCCCTTTAGCTGGCCCTTTGGCATCGGGGTACTGAACACTCTTATTCTGGATCTTGGTGCTGTGCTGGATGTGCAGCATCCAATGATCCTCCAGGTGCCAGGCTGAGGGAGTTAGAATGGGTTGTACATGGAAGTCATTCCCTCCCCTGGCTCCTCTAGTGGCCAAGCTCAGTTACAGGTGCTTAGAGCAGGGGAGGGTGAAGGAGCTTGTGAGTACAGTCACTCTCTGGCCGGCCTCCATGCTGAGTTTCCTGTGGCACAGATTTAGGGGCTCAAGTGGGATCACCAGCTGTTACAGAATCAGACCAGTGTGGCCATGGTGCTTGGGGTAGGGACCGGGAGCAGGGGGTTTGATGGGGGCAGGTGAGGAAAGTTTGGGCTGCTCCACCAGTCAGGTCAGTTCTGAGAATGGGAAAACTGGGCACAGTGGGACTGAGGAAAAGGAAGAGTCTTAAAGCTGGGCCTCGGGCACCACCTTTGATGCTGGCTGGGAGCAAATGGAGACAATCAAACCTGTAGCTCCACCCCTGCAGTGTGGATGTTCGGCTCAGCCACAGCTAAGGCAGCAACTGTGAGCTTAGCAAACGTTGCTACACCTCCAGAGGACAGGCACTTGGGCTCCTTTTGTCTTGTTTTTGTACCCCCAGCACCTCGCACAGTTGGATAGGTACCAGACTCTTCACCAGGACTGTCACCAAGCAATTTGCTATTTGGGGGAGCTGCAGGGCACCTAGACCAGAATCCTGGTGAATCCCAGTGGTCAGGATTGCTGATGTGGTTTGTGGTCTTCCCTTGGTAGGTAGGCCTCAGCCAGAGGCTGCCAGCCATTGGTTTGCCTAGCTAGTCAGTCTCCCTGTGGTGGGGCCCTCTGTTACTAACATCCCCATTGTTGCCAAGCTCTTTGCCCACCTGAGGAAAGCAGCAGGGGCAGCTAATGCCACAGACTCAGAAGCCAAGCTCTTGGCATTGTGATTGGTGGTGGCAGGGAAAGCCTAGATCATAAACAGACATCATCTGAGCAAAAGTTGGGGCGGGTGGGGGCAGAGGGTACCTTGGGCAGGTGCCAAAGAACCATTTTTAACTTTCTGTCATTTCCTCTCTGAGCAGCCACAGGTAACGTGAATGAGATCTGACCACAAAGCACTACTCCCTCCTGCCCATTAGTGTTGAGGGGGCATATGGTCAGGTTTAGAGGGGCTGGGGATCCTCAGGGGAGGGGAATCAGGCCTCAACCAAGGAGTCACTGCTGGTCTTGAAGGCACGGAGTGTGGGCGAGTGTGTAGGGTATAGGTATCTTTGTGTGTCTGGATTTGTGTGTGTGTGTGTGTGTGTGTATGTGTGTGTGTTTGATAGAGAGGGCTGGGGGTAGGGGGGGAAGTGGTTAGCTAACTTTGAAATCCCACTGCAGTCTGCTTTGGGCCCCAGCATCTGGCTTGGCCCTTCCACCACTCAGGGCTGGGGGAATGAAAGACCTCGTTGTGAGGCAGAGAGTGTACAGGAAGGCAGAGCAGAGGCTGCCCTAAATTCCCAGACGCTGGGAGCATTGGGACCTTTCTGGGTTCATGGGGTGGAGGGTGGGGCCAGGGGAGGCACTGTCTGAATTCGTGCGTCTGGGAGAGTTTTACAAAATGAGCTTCCCAAAGCATGGAGGGCTACAGATGGAAGTTGAATCTGAGTCGGGAGTGATTTGGAGTCGCCAGGAACAGCCTGCCCAACATTCCAGAAATGTTCACCTCTAGGCTTAGCTCAAAGAGGAACCCTGGAGCCAGGAATAAGAATTTGAGAAAATGCCTTTTCCTTCCTTATGGGCTGGGAGCTAGAAAGACCCTCCAAGGTCACCTAGTCAGCCTCTTCCTCACTTTCCAGAGGACAGACGGAGGTTGGGCGATTTCCCCCCTCCCCCCAGGTCCTCTTTCTGTTGCACCATGCTGCCACTGGGTGCCTTCTGGGCCAGGTCTCTGCCTTGGGAGGAGGAATAATAATGGCTTGTGGGATCCCTGTGGGTGCTCGTGGAGGAAGGAAGAGGTACAGTCCCAACAGCTCCTTTCATTAAAGAGAGAACATCTTAACACCTAAGAGCTGTGTGCCTTTGGCGAATCACCCTCTTCTGTTCTCAATGGTCTCATCTGTAAAATGAAGGGAATAATATGTCACCTGCCAGAAAGCAGGGCCCTGAACCCAGATCACCTCGAGTTTCAAGATCTGCTTCTGTCCCAACTCTAGGTTCCCTTCAGTTCAGCACACCTGAATCCAGACAATGTGCATTCAGGTGTCTCAGGTGCAGTGTATCATGGGAGGTTCTAGGGCTGTCCTTGAGGAGCTACCATTTGTCAGCCTGAGGGGTTGGCACCAGGTAATAATTCTACTAGATAATCTGTGCATAGATGAATGAGTGGAAGGTGACTTAAGCAGGGAGGAAGCAAACTGACATGTGTAGGAAGTTGGTTCCTGAGGGATCTGGACCAGAAACATTGTCTTAACATCTTGAGAAGACACATAGGAAGGGAGTGCCAGATGGCCGGTGTGCCCTGCCCCACGTCTTCAGATAACACCCAGCACTTCTGAGCAGCCACAGGCTAAAGCTCTCTGAGGCCCAGCTGGCAAGTCTGTGCCAATGACCTCCCAAGGGAGCAGATTCCTGACTGAATGGGCAAGGATCCAGTCATATCTAGAGAGAAGGACCCCAGCCTTCCAGGATGTCTTCAAAGGCATTTCAGGGCCAACAAAAGCCTGTGGAACTGGGCCCCCAGCTGGCCAGTTAGTGGGAGGCCTAGAGGAGGAAGGCCAGAGCTGAGGCCCTGATCTGATTTCTTTATTTTTCTGAGGAGTGGGGAAGAGCTCCATTTTTGCCTGTCACCCTCTTTCCAAACAGCAGGACCACCATCTGGGAGTGACCAGCGAGTACAATTTGGTACAAAGGGTCAGAGGATCACAGATGGAGAGCAGTTCTCAAAGGCCGAAAAGAAACTAAGGCCCAGGGAGGGGAAGAAAGTTTCTTGCACAAGGTCCCTCAGGTAATAACTAATGACAAGACCAGGATCCCCGCCCCCCACCCCACCCCCTCCTGCTGGGTGCTCTGAACTGCCTGAGAGAATGGTGTGTTGGATGGAGCCTCTTTGTGGCATCTTGGCTCCAGTTCTTGGGCTGGGGCTGGGGGAACCCCCTCTTGGAGGCTGAAGGGTGGGAGGCTATGGGGGTAGGGCAGCTCTGGACGGACTGAGGGCTTTTGGTTAGGCACCTTCTCTTTATTTGGAGCCCAGAGGTGAATAGTTTCAGAATGTTTGGCTGCTGCTCCATGGGAGGGGCTCGGCCTCCAAGGAAAGCGAGGTGCATGGGCCACAAATAAGTTCAGACAAAACATTACTCTCTTTCATTACAAACACTCCCTGCCTCAGGAAACTAATTAGACAAAAAGCAGGGGTGCCCTCCTCCCCCCAGCACCCATTCGGACTTTGCCCTGGACTGAGGCTTCTACCATCTGGCCCCCCAATTCGGCCCTCCCCTCTCCTCCTCCACTCCAGCTGTGTGTTGCTCGGGAAAATTGTTATTTAAAGCACAACTGCTGAGGTTGGGGGTGGCGGTGGAGGTGGGAGGCCCTCCCTCCCCTAATAAATTAACTAAACAAATCCCTGGCCTCCAGCCTCCTGGGTTTGCATGCATTTTCATGTTTTACGATGTGCAGAGCCAGCTGAGTTGTAGATTATTTAAGGCATGTTAATGAGAGACAGAGGAGGAGAGAGTAATTTCTACGTTCTCCCTGGGGAAGCCTGGGACAGTCCTCCAAAGGTGTGCCATCTGCTTTGTTCCCAAGTTCAGAACATTCTGCTGACTCGGTAAACAGTCAACATTTCTGGAAAGGTTTGCATAGGGGAGTGAGTTACTTCTTTGCCCTTTCTTGTCTTTTAAGATGGAGGGAATCCCCCAAAGGAGCTTGGCCCATTCCCCTCCCTGCCATCCACGCATGGGGTCTGGCTTGGTAGATGATTCCGTGGGGGCACTTGCTTCAGCAGTTGACACACATCAAGGGTTACAGAATCACAGGATGCCAGAGCTGGTCCAGCCCCCTCATTTTCTGGAAGAGACTTGGCCTAGGATGCTTCCCTTCCCCTACCCCAACCCTGCCCAAGTCATCCTGTTCATTTGCTATTTTGGAAGCTCTGGAAAGAGGGGAGAAAAAGGGGAGAGCAGGGAGAGAGGAAGCCTGGCCTAAGGGGCAGTGGATGCTTTAGACTAACCCCCAGAATACTGTGAAACTTGCTGGAGAGCTAGAAGGCTACCTCTTCTCCCTTCTGGCTCCTCTGGGTACTCAGAAGGGGTGTGTGTGTGTGTGTGCGTGCGTGCGCATCACGGATGACTGTGCCAGTCGTCATTGTCTAAACCCAAAGACCTCCTGAAGTAGCTTGAATGAAAGTCCACTGCCTGAGGCTCCCCTCAGGGATTCCCACCACAAAGAGATGCCCGACTGGACTCTTCAAGGCCTCATGGGGATCTCCTGATGTTAGCTACACAGTATTACATCGAGTTTAGAAACCCCAGCCCAGGAGCTTGGGCTGGCTTTGGGCTCTGCGGATCCTTGACAGGACAACCTCAGAAAGGGAGAGAGACTTCCTCAGGCCTGCTGGCTGCAGCTCCTACCTTCCTGAACCACCTATGGTTATCTACCTGGCCTTTCTGACTGTGGTAATCATGTACTGTGACAGGGAACCTTCCTGCTCCTTCCTGTGCTGGGCTGCATCTGCTGATGGATTATTCCTTTGGGTTTTAGAAAGCAGAGCTTCCTCAATGATTCCGGGGACCTGGAAATGAATTGTTTGTTTTATAGAGGGAAGCTCTGGTGATAGCCTGTAGCCCCCGTGGAAGACTGCTGGCCCCCCTGTTCCTTACTGTGCAAAGTGCTGATGCTCAGGCTTTCAGTGTGACTCTTGGCATGATTGGGGTGGCTCAGTAGCTTTTAGGAACCATGTTGCCACTTCAGTTCATTTTCCTACTTTCAACTTCGAGGCCATGGCAGCTCTGTTCTCCTGACATCTATCTGGAAATTTCCAGTGATGAGCTCTGAGAAATAAGGGGAACGAGAAAACTTGGGAGTTGGGATTATGTGAATGTGAGCAGAATTAGACCAGGTCAGCTTGGACTTGCTGGGTCATCTCCCACAAGCTTTAAGACCCAAGTCATGGTGCTGACAAATTTCGAGAATCCTTTGACAGCATAACAGTTTGCACCTGTGACAGGATGGAAACGACCATAGGTCTCTCACATCAGCCTTTCTCCTCCTGCTGTGAGGGGCTTCCGTGACTGGACTTGCCCTGGAAGAGATCTGGCCGTTGCACCCCGATTTGGAGCCCTGCTTCCTTTGTCCCCAGTTTGAGCCTCGTTTGGAGAGGGCACTCAGGGTCAGAGAGGCTCCCCAGTCCCATGATCGTTCCACTCACTGTTCTCATAGGCATGATTCTTCCTTAGGCATCATTTGACGATAGTGCTCTCCTGGGGTAGACCAACCAATATCCCCTCCCACCTGTGGAGTAAAATGTAAACACTTTTGCCTGGCATTCAAAGCCCCTAGGCCAAATGCAGCATTATCCTACATTTCCAGACTTAGCTCACACTGAGCCAGCCCCACCACAGGCTCTGCCCTCCCTAAAATGCACCCTCCTCATGCCACTCTTTTTTATTTCTCTGTTGTCTTCCACACGGGAACAGCAGCTCCTTGGAGGCAGGGACTGTGTTTGCCTGGCACGTGATAGATGCTTACTCAGGGCTTGTTCACAGATCCTTTCCCATCTCCATGTCTTTGCTTACACTGTTCCTTATACCTGACCTTCAGTCCTCTGCCTCTTGACTTTCTGCTGTACAACCTTTACAACCCAGTGGAGACACTGCCTCCTCCAGTTAGTACCAATCTTCACTCAGACCTCCCTCTTTTGTAAACTTCTCACAGGCCCTTTGGTCTAGAGCTGGAAATGGCCTTTGAGGTCATGGGGCCAGCTTCCTGGTTGGACAGAAGAGAGAGAAGGAAGGAGGGACTTGTCACAAAAGGGAGTATGTGGGAGGAAGATCTAGGATTTAGGGTCTCCAGAGCTCCACGCTTCTGTTTGAATTAGTCTGGCTCCTTTTGTAAAACAATGCCTTGTTTTTCTAATGCTTTACGAGGCTGGGTGCCCTCTGTCCCTTGGCTAGACCGTGCCATCCACACTGTGCCTCACTTCATCTGGGACTCTCAAATCCCTTACCTGCTCTCCAGGCACACTTGGTTGGCATGTGATGCTCAGTTGTTGAATGAACAACTGAAATCATGTTTCAAACTTTGGGCAGGGCTGGACTGGGGCTGGAGCTGGGGAGGGCTTGCCCACACAGAAAAAGCAAATGCTTTAATGCCTTAGTTTTAGCATTGGAATCGTGGGCCAAGACAGGATCCCTGATGAGCTAGGTAAAACTTGTCTGATCTCAGCACCAGTTCTTTTATCAGCAACCCTTCAGGGCCTGTCATGTCAACAAGGCAGACCTTGTTATCCACTCTAATTCTGAAGGAATTATTCTCTTCAGAATGCTTTTGAGATTCTTTTTCCATCTGGGAAATTCGACTTTTTAAGGCATTCTTCTCCTCATTGGCTTTCTGGGCCTCTTTTGCCATTTGAGATAATCTATTTTTTAAAGTGTTGTTTTCTTCAGTCAGGTTGTTGACTCTCTTTTCATGATTTTCTCTCATCATTCTCATTTCTCTTCCCAATTTTTCCTCCAC
>CM053602.1:2733490-2754443 GCA_028646575.1 Pseudocheirus occidentalis | reverse complement strand
AGCTGCCTTCTGCGAGAGATGTGTTTTCTGTATTTTTTGAGTTTGAGAGTCCCAGAATTTGTCCAGAGTCATATTTTTATGGGTGTTTAGGGTGGCTGCGTGGGAGCTGTGGGATACTGCTGCTTCTACGCCGCCATCTTGGCTTTGCCCCTGGAAGTCTCCAGACCTTGTTATCTAAGGAAGTAATTAGGGTGTCTCTGAAGTCCAAAGGGGCTGTCACACCTCAAGTAACACCTTATTTATCCTGCTCTGGGGACTCCACTACCCTGGCCTTTTAGGGCTGATTCAGTTTTGTGCTTAGGGCCAAAATGACCATGTTAGGCTCCCCTTACCCAGGATGACTGTGGGCCTTTTTAGACAGGGGGTTCTCCCCTACCCCTTTGGTAGACACCCTGGGGCCTGGGGGCCAAGCTCCTTAAAGGGATGCCTTCTAGATGCCTTATACTTCCCCTTCATCATCCCATATGCTTTCAGTAGAAGAGGGGACCCCTTGGCTCTGCTAGGGGCCTACTTTCCTGCCTTGGGCTAAGATCCTATCCTTTTCTGGCTAGAGGCAGTCTTGGGGATCAGCTTTGAAAACACGGCCTGGTGCATTTCCCCATTGCCACCTGATGCTCTGCTGGGTGGTGGTGGTGGAACCCAGCTGTTTGTGTGCAGTACATGCATGGACACATGTGGCTCTGGGTACTCATGGATATTGGCTATCCCTCCAAACCTTCTTATTTGGGGCCTCTCTTGCTCATCCCTCCATTCTTCTGTTCCAGGCTTTCTTCTAGATTGTTTGGCCTTACATGGATGCCCAGTGAGCATCTGGGGGGTCACTCTCGCTACATCTGCCCCCCCTGCTCTCCTGTTAATTCCCAACACCCTCTTCTTTTGCACAGTCCTGTACATCCTCCAATTGTGTCTTCTTTTTCATTTCTGTAGTCTTCAGATTTGCTCCCTTTTGGGTGGCAGTATCCTAGAAGTACTGAGGGGGCTTAGGGAACTTGGAGTAAGAGTCAGGGTTCAACCTGGGTTCAAACTTGGGTTCAACCTCCTTGTATGCCTTTCATTAGCCATATAACTTTAGGAAAGTCCCTTCACCTTTCCCGACCTCAGTTTCCTCTTCCGTAAAAGGAGGAGATTGAAGCAGATAAACTCTAGGGGACCATCCAGTTGGAACAACTTTGGACTGCTCTATTCCCTGTCCAGGTGAGAACAGGTCAAGCTCTTCATGGAGGGTCAGACAGAGCCAGTCATAGATTGCTGGTGACTGCTTGTCTTGTCCTTTTCCTTTCCAAATCAGCCCAAGTTGATAGACCAATGAGTGGCTTCCTGAATGGAAGTGTCTGTTCCATGGTGAAGAGTCATCATCTGTTCCTGTCACTAAGGCTGTATGAAGTTCTTATTTGGCTTATGATTGTCGGCTGATCTGTGCAAACATCGAGCCTGGGTTCCTGCTCTGTAGAAATGGAGGATGTGTGGAAATTCAATCACAATATAATTTATCAACAGGCACAAATGGATTTGGTCAAAACACAAGATATTAGGGAGATGTCTCAACTTTTCTTGCACACAGAAGATAATTAATAAATGATTGTTGAAGTAAATTGCCAGTCAGGGTAACATAGACCCCAATAAACATATTGGCTCATTACTTTTGCTGCTTGCTCACATTGTCCTGGCTCTGATCTCCACCTAATATTCCAGATGCCAGCTGGCTAGCAGGGCAGCCCCACCCCTGAGAAAGCAATGGGAACTGGCTGGAACCTTCTAATAGCTGACTTTCTGGAATTCCCTTGGCTCTACTCTGTCACCCAGTTTCTAGAACTGAATATGGCTGTTGCTGCTGCCATTTTGGGCAGAGATACTTGAGGTAAGCTTCCTGAGAAGCTGGCCTGTTGTGGGCATCAGAGAAGCAGATGATGTTGGTGCCTGGGCTAGCCAGTGCCCAGGAATCCATTGGCTCTACAGGCCAGGGTCGCTTTCCAGGCTGATGCCCTTGACTGGCAGAGAAAGGGTCTCCTTAACAGGCTACCTCTGACTCTGCATTTTGTTCTTAACCTTCTATTGCTTTGAGGCCACCTACCTTGTCCAAACTTCTTGTTTGATCGATGGAACTGAGGCCTGGAAGAGGGAAATGATTTGTGTGAGGTCGTTGAAGGGAAAGGAAGGGGAAGGGGCTAAGCATTTATACATAGCTGTATGCCTACCATGTGCCAGACACCCTGCTAACATCATCTCATTTGATCCTGATAAGAACCCCATTTTACAGCTAAGAAAACGGAGACTGACCGAGGTTCATCTACTTGCCCAGGGTCACACAGCTAATAAGTGTCTGAGGCCAAGCTTGAACTTGAGTCTCCCTGACTCAGGACCAGGCACTCTCTCCACTGTGTTACCAGCTGCCTCTTCACTCAATGGTGAAGCATTGAGTGAATTCATTTCACAGTATTCTGTCCACCATGCCATGCAACTGAGGGCTAAGTTGGTAAAGAAGGCTTATACAGTGGGCAAAGCCCTTTACACTGAGTGTAAAGGTAAACAAGAGGTGGGTGTAACTGGGAGCTTTCTGTAACTTTCTGTAACTGTAACTTTCAGGTAAAGCCTCTGAAATGTGACTATTCACCAACCATTCCTTCGACAAGCCTTTATTAAGCCCCTACTGGGTGCTAAGTGCTAGAGGTACACAGAGGACAAGTGGTGTGGGTTAGACTAGCTGACTGATCAGGTCCCTTCCAACTCTCAAATTCTGTGATTTCATGATTCAAGATTATAGGCTCTTTCCATTGTTCCTCATGTCCTCTGACTTTGAAGGTTGATATAGGAGGCTGAGCAAGCACTCCCACAAAATTTCTCCAGGTTCAAGAGTCATCAGAGTAAATTTTGGAGATGCTAGAGCCGTGTCCCTGACTCTTTCATTCTTGCAATTTGTAACGAAGGGAGGAAGGATGAAAGAACATTGGCTTTGGATGCCATAGCTGTGAACTTCTGACCCTGTTGAGCTGTGAGATCATGGTTGGGGGGGGCGCAGGGAGGTACTGTTAGAGGTAAGGAGGAGTGCTTTCCTGATCAAGGATTTAGCCTCCAGTAAGTCAGCACCAGGACCATCAGCATGTCATAAAAGTAAGCTACAAGGAGTAGAAAGCCATCTAATGACGGATAATAATAAAATTCTGTGCCTAGTCCTATGGAATGAACTTAAAGGTAGAGCACACAGTGATTCTGTGAGGGGCTCCCATGGCCTATAAAGTGCATACAGCTCATAAAAAACTAGTGCTCACCTGGGTCATAAATTCCATTGAAAACAAATCTGTTAACTAGAATTGTTAATGAATCATTGAATTAACAGTAATTTGATTCAAATTTGGAAGGGCTCTGGGGGGGGGGAGTTAAGGGGCTCCAGCTCTCTTCAGAAAGTTGTCCAAAGATGTTTGAGTTGCTGTCATTTGGAGGGGAAGAGTGAAAAGTGGGGCTTTTTTCTGTTGTCACAAGCAGACAGACCTTGGTAAGTAAGCAGACCATCTGGGCTTGTGTTAAAGCAGTTCTGGCTCCCAGTTATACCCACCTCTTGTTTGACCAGGGAGTTTATTGATTCATAGAAGACATGCACTTCTGTCTTACTGCCACCATTTGTCTGATTTTGGGCAATGAAGTTACCCATAGAACTGACCCAAGCAGTGGCTTTACCCAGGCTGCAGGCCAGCCAGTTGAGGGTGGTCTGAGACTGTTAAAGGCTGTGCTGTTTTACACATAGGTACACACAAGAAAGCAGAATCGGCTGCCTTTGAGTCTCTGAGTCATGAGTGGGCCAGAGAAGGAGGGACACTCAGTTGGGTAGAATCCTAGCCCTTCTTGTGACAGATACCACATTCACTCAGTCATTGGGGCCCCTGGATAACTGCCTCTGTCTCCATGTCCTGATCTTCACCCCCAGCCCTTGCCAAAGGCCTGGTCTAAGCAGCCAGCATCATTTCTACTGTTATGGGAGCCCTTCTTTCTTAATGGAGTACCATCAGAAACTTGTGCATGGACCTCTTTTGATGAGGAACCTCAGATCTTCACTCCCAGAAGTCATAAGGCAGGCATAACACTGTTCTAAGAGCATTGGGGTGAGACAGATGGAGTTGCCTATGTTGAGATCCCACTCCTGACATCCTGGGCAGTCTCTTTATTTCACTCATCCTGTTTGCTCAACTTTAAAATGGTGCCGATAATACCTGGACTCCTGACCTTCTGTGCGGACACCACATGGGATACCAACCTGAAGTCATCTTCTTCTCATCTCTTTGTCTGGGGCCCAGTCACTGTCCTGCTACCATTCTTCAGCAGCCAATGGTCTGTAAGTCATGCTACCAATGGGGAAAAATCGTCATCCTTTTTGTGGTCGAAGCAACAGTATTTGAATATAAGATCGTTGTCTGTAGGCCCATAAAAATACCCTTGATAATGATGTCTTAGTAGACAGGACAGGGAGCAGTTCGCCCCCACCTCATTTTCATCTCCTCCTCTGCTTTGCAGAAATTCCCAAATCCCTAAAATGCAGTTGAGAAACCACACTGAAGACGATATAGGAAGAACCAAAGAGTTGCTTCACTTCTCCATTCAGATAGAAGGATTCTCCTCAGGGAGCACAGAGTATCATGTCTTGGGAGAATGCTAAGGACATGGGCTGTCTTCCTCCAGGACTGCTGGGCTGTACCTTTGCTGCAACTCTAGATGTCAGGATGAGGGAAGGCCTCATTGTACAAGGAGTTTGTCTAGCCAGTCCCCAGGAGACAAGGGGCCATCTGCCGCATATTTTGTATAAGTTAATATATGCAGAGGCCAACCAGGAATTTGCCCTTGTACTTTGGTGTTATCATCCAGTGCAAGCCACTGGGGGAGGTAACTGGAAGGACAACGTTTCCTATTTTCCAGAAGCCCAAAGACAATTCTGAAACTGGAGAGATGGACAAATGTGCCACCTACAGCCCAGTTGATTTGCTAAGGAGAAGCTAGGGTATTGCAACAGTTTAAAAAAGATACAATCTCACTCCTGAACTGAGAACTATCTCTTAAGAGTATCCAATGAGGGGTGTGGACAAAAGCCCAGAACCAAGCTTCCTCTCTCATTGCAACAGAGGTGGCTATTGCTTGTACACAAAAGATACTGCTCTGAGGGCCTATGCATTTCTGGTTTTCTGGCTTTTTGCATTGCCTCTTCCCCAAGCATAGGGGGCCATTCTTGAGTCTTTTCTTGGACTGTTCCCCATGCCTAGAACACTCTTCTTCCTCATCTCTGCTTCCTGGTATCCCTGGTTTCCTTCAAGTCTTAGCTAAAATCCTACCTTCTCCAGGAAGCCTTTCCCAATCCCTCCTAATTCTACTGCCTTTCCTCTGTGGATGGTTTTAAATTTATTTTACAAATGTGTGTGCTTATGGTTTCTCCCATTAGATTGAGATTCCTTGAGGGCTGGGACTGTCTTTTGCTTTTCTTTGTATTTCTGGTGTCTAGCACAGTGCCCAGCATATAGCAGGTGCTTAGTGCATGATCATTGACTGACTGACTGACTGACTGACTGGGTCTCTTAATGGGACGCTGCTGGTAGCAGAAGGAATTTCCTTCAATGGAGAAAATGCCAACTGACAGGAAGGGAGCTGTCATCAACCACTCTCAACGACAGGACCAGGGATACTCTGGCTTGGAAGAACAGGAGGGCAGAATCAGGTCTCAGCAGTGGCAGGCCTGGGCATGGGGGATGGAAGGAAGAGGAATCATATTTATTCCAATATAAGGGGATGATGAGGCGTGCCATAGTGGGGGCAGAGGCCCCAGAAGTGGCAGGCCTGGGTTTGGGGGGCATTCACTCCAACATAAGGGGGCAGAATCAGGCCCCAATGGTATTCAGACCTCCAGCAACATTCTGCTCTAGCACAAGGCAACAGACCTTAAACCACAGAAGGGACCATTATCCTGCCCTAACCCAGGGGGAAACAGTTGATTCTGGCAGAGGGAGCAGCAGGCACAGATATAGGTATGGATGGTAGAGCTGCTTGAGCAGAAGGGGTTTCAGCATCTAGGGGAGCAGTGCCCAGTAGCAGTGGCATTCCAGTGGGGCTGGCCTGGATGTTGGCAAAAGGTAGATCTTCTCTAGTGTCTTGCTTTCTGTAAATCTGGAAATGACTGGCCCTTCCACAATGGTGTAAGGACAGTACCCAGAGGTCTTCATACATTTCCTCCCAAAGGAGGGCTTGGAAATTCAAAGGCTTTGTTGGAAAGTGCCTTGCTGTCTGGTAACAAATTGAAAGTGCCTACTTAGCTCCAAAGACGAAGGTGAGCAGGGCCAATCCTCCTTCCTTCACATGGGGTCAAGATTTTATATCTTTCCCCCTTTTCCTCATTCAAATATATGAGGGCTGAGGCTGTTTTTGACTTCTTTTGTATTCCTGGTCTTTAGAACCCAGTGTGCACTTACTGTATTATGTGCTCGGTAACTGAGCAAGAGTCACATTTATCCCCATGTCTTTTTTGTTTGTTTGTTTCTTTTTAATTTTCCACATGCGTTGCCACAAGATTTTGAGTTGTAGGGTTTTTCCCTGTCTTTCCCCTACCCCCCCCCCGCCCCAAAATAGCGATCCTACTAAATACCCCTGCCCCCAATCTGCTCTCTTTTATCCTTCCCCATCCTCCCTCTGACTTTCTAGTTAGGGCAAGACAGATTTCTATATCCTGTTGCCTGTATATCTTATTTCCCAGTTACATGTAATAATAATAATATATTTTTTAAACATTTGATTTAAAAAAAATTAATATATGCTTGAAACAATGTCTTAGAGATTGGCTGGAGCTAAGCCAATCCATGAAAGCTAGATAGATTTGAACCCATGTCTGGGAGAATTTCAAACCTGGGAAGTGAGTTGGGGGGCAGGTGGGGAGTGGAGAGTAGAAAAAGGGTGGAAGGTTATTTCCGGCTGAGACAGAAAAGGGGGAGCAGCGAAGATCCTGGGCCTCGGCACTGTGCAGAGGAGTCCAGCCTGACGGAATCACCCAGACTTGAATGAGCCAGACGAGGTAACAATATCAATGAGTATTGAGAGCAAGTTTTGCCGGGGATAACTGTCCTCTGGGTAATTGGATTGCTTATGTATGAAAAATACTTGTGTCTGCTCCATTTGGCCTAATACATCTGCCGAAGCATTGGCGAAAGGACCTTGGAGAGGTCTCTTGGAGCTGTTGGGCAGGAGCCCTTTCTGTAGCTCTTTTGCCAAGGATGCTTTTCTAGTAGCCACAGAAGGCCCTCAGAGCCCTCTTACTCTGTGGAAGTGCTGCCTGAGGCCAGCCCTGGGGAACAGTGCAGGACAGGCCATTTAAATACTGTCGGGTGATGTCAGGCACTGGCCTTAGAGTCAGGGATGTCAGTCTAATGACATCTCAGCTCAGCCACTTCCTGGCTGTACAACTGTCGGCGAGTTGCCTCAGCTTCCATGTTTGTAAACTGGGGCTAATAACATGGGTCCTCCCTCCCTTTCTGGGCTGAAGCAGAAGCTTTCAGGAGATGAGAGGTAGGCTACAAAATTTGATATTGATGTTCTGTTCTTTGCATCCCAGATTGAAGATGGAGGCAAGGCTGCCCTGTCCCGGAAGATGAGAATTGGGGATGAGCTGGTGAATATCAATGGCACCCCATTATATGGCTCCCGACAAGAAGCCCTCATCCTCATAAAAGGCTCCTTCCGCATCCTGAAGATGATTGTCAGGAGGTAAGGTGTAAAGAGGCCCCTTGTGCTGCGTGGCAAGATGTTGGCTCTCTCCTGGGCACCTACAGTTTGTCCGCTCCCGGTTTGAATGAGGGTAATATGTCTGCCCGAACTAGGGCTGGTAGGGAAGGGGTATTAGCCAGGGGTGAATTTTCCTTTCTAACCTGAAGCTCTCAAATGCCCCACTTTTTATTACTTCAGTTGGTTCTTAAAGGAAATATTTCCCCACTCCATCACACACTTTTCTGCCTTCTCCAGCTTTTGGATGGCTCCGTGGGCTCATTGGTATGGATTGGGAGCCCTCGGGGACTTCTTGTTCCTCCCTCCGTCCATTTGGGACATGGAAACTCCATCCACCATCGCAGATTGCTATCTGCCTCTGACTTGGGAGATACATCATAGGGAGAGGCTCGAGGCTCAGAAAGGATAATTTGTGTATAGGCAGAATTTGAACCCAGGTTCTTGTTGATTCCAAGATCAGTACTTTATGTGTTATGCTCAGCCTCTTTTTCTCGGTCAGTGGTCCCCAGCAACCTCTACTTGATGACTCAAGGCCATCACCTGGTTCTTTTCCTATTTTAGGGGTAGCACTCTGCTCGTCAGGTTCTCACCCCATAATTGGCCCTTGTCCTTCCCCTCTGGGGATGTCCTTGGTGCTGCCTTTTCCATCCCTACATTTGAGCCAGGTGCCACTGGGGCTAGGCTGTGTGTGCCTCCTACCCACTCTCTGGCTGCTCCCTCCACTGCCTTTTGGTTAGATTGGTTAGAGTTTGAATTCATCTGAGGTCAGGATAGTCCTGGATTTGCTGTACCTTCTTCCTCTCAGCCATCTTAGAGTTCATTTATTTTTGGAAATGTTATTTCTCCTAGTAGAGAGTAAACTCCCTGAAGGCAAGAATGACTTCTTTGTGGTTTTGCTCTTGTATCCACAGAGTCTGGTTCTGAGGAAGAGCTTAATAAATGCCCGCTGGCTTGAATTTGCAGTCCCATAATAATGGTCAGTTCTAGCGACCACATGGGCTGTGTTTCAAGGTTGGTGAAGTCTGTCCTTTCTGCTCTTGATCTCAGTTGACCTAGAGGTGGATCCTCCAGCAACCTCTAGGAGAATACCAACATCAAGTAGCAGTTTTGGGCTGCACCGAGCAGTTGGCAGCCTGTCCCTTTACTTTTCTATTCTAGGATTTTGTCAAGAATTGAAATCCAGTTCCTACCTATGGTTTGGAAAATCCTTTATCTTCCCTCTGTTAGGAAAGTTCAGCCATTTGGCCACATTTAGCTTTGTGGCATCTCTCCCCTAAACAAGGGCTTAGCAATCACAGGGCCCTGGGACATTGCCTGGTGTCCCACAGGCCTGGTGACTTAGGCACATCTGGGGGGCTTGACCGTGGCCATCTCCTCAGTGACCCGTGAAGCCATGTGCTTAGTCTCTCGTCCCAGGCTGAAGATGTTTCACCTCTGTCAATAAATCAGGAGTTCAATGGTGCCCCAGAAAACAGAAAAGAAGGAAAGTTGGGGCCATTTGGCCAAGTTCCCAGAGACCCAGGTATGCCCTGTAGCAGCAGCCCAGCTCTAACCATTAGAAAGGCCTTTATCACATTGAGCTGAAACCTGCCCCTCTAGCCGTGCCCCCCCCCACCCCAGGGGCCATAGAGAAAGTGCATCAATCTGGCTTTCTTTAGATTGCATTCAGGTGTTGTTCCAGCCTGTTGGCATCAGTTTGAGTCTTGACTTGGTCATTCAGTGCCCTGTCTTTCCATCCCAGCAGCATGTCTTCTGAAAGGTTGGCAAATGGGCTTGCTATCCATGCCTTCATTCAGGGAGTTCTGCGTTCCTTTTGCCATTGCTAGCATTGTCCTGTCGGCCCCAAGGGATGGGCCTCTCCCTCCCTTGATCTTTGTCTTACCACCTACATAGCTAAAAAAAAAACAAAACAGATCAATCCATTTTAGGTCCTTAGCATTTATCCAAAGCTCTATTTTGCTCTGGGGTTTAATAGCCTTGATATTGTTCTTCCTAAACTGTCTGGGATTATTGAAAACCTGAATAGGTTCTAGTTGGAAATTTGTCCTCTGCCTACTCAATTCTGGGCCTGCCACCTTGTCTGTCTGCAGCTCCAGTCCAAGGGACAAAGTAATGAAGTAAATGGGCTACTTAACCAGTTACATGTGTGGGTGACCTATGTTTTTCATCCACTTTGTTCTTCTGGTACAGATGTTAGTACAGTCTAGTCTTTTTAAGGTTGTTGTCATTTTCATTTGCATTAATCTGGGATTGGATGTGAGTATAGTCCCAGGTCTTCCTTCTTCAGGTGTACTGTTTACATGGGAGGGGGCCCAAGCTGGAACTTTCTGTAGGAATCAGTATAAATACCCAAGAGCAGGGGCAGGTTGGAGGGGGGAAGGCCTCTAGCTCTACATGGAATGGGATTGGATGGGCCTGTTGTTCAGAGCAAAGTGGGGTGAGGCGGGGCAGGGGTAATTGCAGAGAGACAGCTTCAGGTGCTTTGGGAGGTAGTGAGTCCTCCCCTCACTGGAAGGAGTCAAGTGGAGGCTAGAAGGGCCCCTTAGAAGTCACCAAGTTCAACCCCCTCATTTTACAGAAGAGCCCAAATAGGGGGAGGGATCCGACTTAGCCAGGGTCACACAGTGTCTGAGGCGAGATTCAAACCCAGATCTTTGGGACTGCCAAGTCTACTCACTAGACCACTTGCCCCTCTCTTTGCCCTTGTTCAGGTCTTTTCTGGCTCTGACTTTCTCTGAACTCCTGGGCAGAGTTCTCTGAGCCCACGTATCTGCCCTCTCAGGGATGATGTTTTTTGGGCTGAGCTTGCCCCCTTGTGGCAGAACTTAGTCTGTGCATGCTGTGTGCACCACCCTCCAGGACCAGTTTTCTCTTCTGTTTCTTCCAGCCGATTATTAGCAGCAGACATTCCCTTAGCTAAGTCCTTTTCTTCCTACAATAATGTGGGATGTGTATCAATACTGCCATTTGAAAGATGAACAAACTGAGGCCTAGGGAATACAGGTGACTTGCCCAAGGTCATGAGGCAGAAATCCTGTGGTTTGAGGTTTTGAGCCTGAAGGGACCCCAGAGGTCCTTCAGTCCAACCTCATTATTTGACAGAGATGGAAACCGAAGCCCAGATTTGGGGGATATGGAGTAAATGTCAGACTCCTAATCCAGATTCTTTCCATTATGACCTGCTTCTTTTCTTCTACTTTGTGAACGAGACCATAGAATCCATGAGGCCCAAGGACAAGTTCATCCTTTAGCTAAGGGGCAAGAGATAGAGTGTGGAGGCAGACGTGGCTAGACTGTCAGTTGGCATCCTTGGCCCTGGTCCAGTCTTCTCTGTTCACTTAGAATCAGTGTTTTGAATCTTCATCTAGTCCAACTCCCTTATTTGATAGAGGTAGAAATGAGGCCCCAGGAGTAAATCACTTACCAGCTGGTAAGTTTTGGAGCAGATACTAGTTCCCAGGACTTCATCTCTGTCTAGTATTCTTTCCACCAAGCCACAGTCCAGATCTGTGCTAAAGGAAACCTGGAAAACATTGTTCAGCCTGAAGAAAAACAGCTACAAGGGAAGGGGGGTGGCTGGTCCACATCAGCTCAGGGACCAGTCTGACTGTGCCAGAGCCAGAACTGGGAGTAGCCCTGGAACCAACTAATCCAACTGCCCCATTTTACAGATGAAAAGATGAAGGTCAAGGGAACGGAAGGTTTCCCAAAGGAAGGGGGCTTTTAGTTGGGATTAGAGGAGACCAGGGAGGTCAGCAGGTAGAGCAGAGGGGGTGTAACTTCCAGGCCCAGAGCCCAGCGATGGCTGGAACAACTGGAAGGTCAGGTTTATTGGATGGGAGAGGACGTGGTGAGGAGTGAGGAGGGGGCAGGGTGTGAAGGAGAGCATCTTATATTTGGTCCTGGAGGCCCTAGGGAGCCACTGGGGTTTATTGAGTAGGGGAGTGACCTGATTAGACCTGGACCTATGCTGTAGGAAAATCACTATGGTGGAAATTGGGGCAATTCAAGTGGATCCAGTAAGCCTTTAATAAGTACCTGCCATGTGAAGGTACCATGTTAGGAACCAGGAATTCAGAGACCAAAGTAAAACAGTCCCTGCCTTCAGGGAAGCTTTTGTTTTTCCTCTGAGGTGTCCCAGCATGAGCCTAAATGTGTATAGTAGAAGAAAATGAGGAGGGAGAGAGTATGAACACCTGGTGAGGAACAGGGTGCCCTGCTGGCCAGGTTGGGGCACCTTTCTGAGCTTAGAGATCAGACAGAGATGTGCATTCCCAACAAGGCCCCAGCTTGTGGAAAGGCAAAGGCATGGAGGCAGGAGAGAGGGAGAGTCAAGAGGGCCAAGGGTCCAGTTTGGCAGGAGTTGAGGGCTGCAAAAGAGAATCATCTGGAAGAAGTCTGGAGAGGTGGGACAGAGATGCACTTTGGGAAACCTTTAGACAGGCCCTGATCGGGTCTCTGCCTTGGGGACATTCTTTTGGCAGTTCTGGTGGGCTTTCAGGGAAAAGGGAGGGGCTGTTAGGAGGTCATTAAGGCTGTTCCAGGGGCCTGGAGTGGCTTGAGCTGGAAGGGACCTCAGAAGATAGATTTTCCAGCAATGCCAGAGGCCTGGAATGGACCAGGTACAGAGGGGATGGCTGCAGGCCAGCTCAGAACCAAGCCCCCATTCCATGCACCTCTGGAAGGGCCAAGGGAGGGATGAGCCACAGGCCCTTCTCACTTCCCCTTTGAAGCCTATTACCTCCCACTGGATTCAATCTTTAGGGTGCTTCCAATTCCCCATTCATTGGTAGAGCCTGGGCATCCAATTAAACCTTTCACACCTGGCCAGGTCCTGCTGGCTTTTCTTCACTCGCTTCCTTATTGCCAAGTAGATGGTGAGTCACACTCCACCACCACCCCCCTTCCCCTGCCCATTGCATCTGGGTTCTGATCTTTGGTTGCTGGGTTGTTGTTTTTTTTAATTCATAGGTCCAGTAAGAACAGAGTAATAACAATATCTAGTTTCTATGACTTGTAAAGGATGTGCATAATGTATTAGGGCCGTGCCAGGCCTTGTGATTATCAAGCTCTCCTTTTGGGGGGGCCCCCAAAAGGCAGGGAGTGGGAAAAGAGAAAAAGGAGTCTGGAAAGTAGGCCCCCAGAAGAGCAGGTCCATGCGACATCTGCTCCTGGAGGATAGGGCCTGGGGAGTTTGAGGCCTTCTTGTCAGGTCTGTCTTTGTATCCCCAAGAATTCTGCCATAGGCAGGGAAGCCAGAAAGTTCACTACCCATGCCAGGCTTGGTGCTCGAGATTCAGAGACAAAACCCAAGCAGTCTCTGAGTTCAGGGACCTTAGATTCTGTTGGAGATAACAGCCTGCCACAGATAAGGGAAACAGGAGGTTCCTGACTCCCTGCCCCTGCACCCCTGCACTCCTGGGCAGATGTATTAGGAAACATGTTAAACAAGGCAGTAGTAAGGATGTGCCAGAGACAAAGCTAACAGGATGCAGAGGCCCTCCCCATCCTCCTGCAAGCATGATTATTCCCATTTCCCAGCTGGGGAAACTGAGGCTCAGAGCAGTTGGTGACTCACAGAGAGATCACAGGAAGTGCTTGGAATAAGTTCTATGAGAAAAGAATCTCCCAGGCTAGGGAGGATCTCTGCAAAGAATCCCCCAATCCACCCTTGATCTGTGAATGGGATCTCGAACAAAACAGCTAGGGGAAGAATGGATTTCACAATTTGAAAGAAATTTGAAAGTGGCCGTGGCATGTAGCATCCTTCATTTGGAGTCAGGGGGTCTGGGCTTCAATCCCAGCTCTCCCCCTCACTAGCTACGTGGCTTTGGGAAACTCAGCCATCCTCGATAGGGTCAGAGGGTCTAAGGTTCCTTCCTGCTCTGAATCAGATCCTTTGGAGGCAGCTTTTGGCTGGCTGGGGTGGGGGGAGGGGGCTTAGCCTTCCTGGAGGTCTTTGTTTGTTGGCTTTCTTCTGGCCTCTGTCCATATGGAGGAGGAGGAGGAGGCGCCAGAAGGTTCCTTCCCAATAGGCATGGGAGGAGATGGCCACTAAGGCCCCTAACAGCTCTCCCAGTCTGTGATTCGGCAGGTTTAAGGCACTTAAAAAGGGGGGCTTCCAGATCATATAGATGCTCCAGGCTTGGCAAGAAGATCCGAGCCTAATTCGAACTGGGCCTTAAGATGCATGTTGCCAGAGAAGGGAGGAAGGATGACCAGAAGGATGGCTGCTTTGGGAGCTAAGCCCTTGTCATCTGAAAACACAGGCCAGTAGGTGCCACTGGAGAGCATTGAATCAAGCTGCAGTTCAGTGAGAGAGACGCCGTTCCCACTGGGTATCCTCCTGTTCCTGCTGCTGGCCTGTTCCACCCTATTTCTTCTGGCCTTCTCTCCCTCCATTACTGCTGGGCTGCCCCCTTTGGCTTCTTTACTGGCAGCATCCTGTGCTCAGGCCTGCTTGCTCCCAGGTGTCCTGCTGCCTCTTCCATGAAGGCTGCCTCGGTCACACAGGCCCCCAGCCCACGCCCTTCTGTCTGTCTCCCTCTCCCACCCTCCTAGTGCTCTGTCTGTTTTTTTGAGTTCATTTCTGTCTGTTTGCGATTAGAATGGGAGCTCCTCGAGGGCAGTGGCTGACTTTTGGTCTCTTTTTGTATCCCCAGCCCTTAGCGTGGTGCCAACCTTGCTACCTCGGACTAGTTCACCATTGTCTGATCTGGCCTCTTTTTACATCCTGTGCCTCTAAAGTGGCAGCTTCTTAAGGTCAGGGATGACGCTCTTTGCTGTGTGGTGCCTTACATCACTGACTCCCACATGATGAGAATTCCCCGCTTAGTCTCCACTGATCCACCTTGGGTACCCAGTCGGGATCTTGTTGATTCAAACCCTCCACCATCTCTCACCCTCATCCTTTTCTCTATACCTTTTCCCTCCTTTAGGCACTCATTATCTCACCTGGACTATTGCAGTGGCACAAGCCCTTCTGCTTGGTCTGTTTCTGATTTATCTCATATCTCTAATCCATCACCTACACAGTTGCAAAAAGGAGAGTTGAAAACATCGATTTGATTACATCACTCACCTGCTCAGAAGTCTTCATTGGCTCCCTAGTGCCTTTAAGAAAAAATACACATCCTTAGCCAGCCATTTACTACCCTCTACATATGGCTTCCACCTTTCCAGTCTTAGTTCCTGTTACTCTGTTTAATGTACCTTCCTCATCTCTAGCCTCCATGCTTTTGTAAGATGGTCTTCCAAGTCTGGAATGAACTCCTGCCTCATTTCTACCTTGGAGACTCCTTGGCTAGGTGTGGGGCTCCTTTCTACATGAGCCCCCTCCCTCAGTTCTGAGCTCTCTTTCCTTCCTGAATGCCTCAGTGTTACCTTGGATAGACTTTATAGACTTAACCTGTGTATCTGGTCTCTTCCTCCAGGGGAATGTAGGCTTCTCAAGGATGGGGGCTGCACACATTTGGTGCAGTGTCTTTCACATAGCGGGCAGTTGATGAACATGTTTGTTGAATTGGATTAAGAAATCCACAGTGACAAAAATGTTGATTTGATTCCATAGCTGTATGCTGAGTTTACCTAGAATGAAAGAACTGTGTTTGGCCAAGGCCTTGCAGGTGACCTGTGGTAACAGTCTTCAGTGAAGAGGCCTATATAGTGGAGACAGTGCTTAATTGGGCTTCAGAGGCCTGGGTTAGAATCTAGCTTGGGCCAAGGCACATTGGACTGGCCTGGGCATTGAGAGATCCAAGGATGAAATGTGGCCCAGGGCCTGCCCTCCAGCATGGGCCCAGAGCTGACAGAGCATTCATGTTCAGCTTGTATTCGAATCCAGTAGAATGCTGACTCACAGAGGGCAGGGACTGGTGGCCACTTTTGTTTCTGTGGTTTGGTGGGTGGTACGCTGGCCTTGGCTTTATCAAAAAAAGACCTGTGTTACAGTCCTTCCTGATACTCAGCTAGCTGTGAGAGTTACTTGACCTCTGTATGTATCAGGCAGCTTTCATCTGTTCTTCACAGGCCTGAGGAAATGATTGCCCCATCTTCACCTGTCTCTGGAAGATGGTGGTGGCCTCAATTCTCTTGCTGGGTTGTGTTACCCTGGGTGAGTCATTAGATCTTTCTCAGCTTTGTTTTTCTCATCTGTACAATGGGGAGAATGGTCTCTGGGCTGACATCTCACAGGTCAGTTGTGAGAATTAAATTGGAGTTGGGCTAACTGTGGAACAATAGCAACCAAGTCAGGAAACAAATTTTCTTTCCTTTAACACATTAATCAATCACCAAGCTTTTAATTAAGTACCTACTTTATTTATAACACTTTAGTGGTGCTGGTTGTCCTTCAGCTTGAAGAGCACTGAAAAAGTGTTGCTCTGTTGGAGTCAAGGTACAGGGTGTATGACTGGGTGTGCCCATCTGGGGCTTGCGCCCTGCTGTACAAGCCATGACTACGTCAGAGTGGGCCAGCCTAAAACCCCAAAGGGCCCTTTAAGATGGCAGGCTGTGCCTTTGAGGAAGTTTGAGGAGGCAACACAAATACACACACACACACACACACACACACACACACATATACACACACACAAACACATAAACACAAATGCACGCAGATATCTACACAGTCCATACAAACACACATACACACACACATACACACACACATACACACACATATACACACACACATATATATACACACACACACACAAACACATAAACACAAATGCACGCAGACATCTACACAGTCCATACAAACACACATATACACACACACACACACACACACACACACACACACACACAAAACTAACACCTCAGGGTATTTGGCATCCAACCCTGCTTCATCACTTCTTACCTGTGTGGTCTTGGCCAGGTCACTTCACTGCCTTCCCCTCTGTCTCCTTCTCTATGGAAGGAGAGCTTATTGGCCCTCAAGGTCCCTTCCAGCCCTGACAATCTGTGTTCCGTACCTTTTGATCTCCAGTCATAGGTGTCATGGGAGCAGGCAGAAAGACAGGGCTCATTCTGGGCAATTAGGGGCAGAAAGAAACTTCCTACCTGTATGACTTTGTGCAAGGGACCAAACTTTCCTGGGTCTCAGTTTCTTCACCTGTAAAATGTCCACTGAGGTTCCTTTCAGCTCTAGATCTATGAATCCCCATTTTCCCGGCCGGGGAATTACCACTAGTACCTAGACTCAGAACACAAGATTTGCTATCAGAGGTCATTTGGTTCCACCCCCTCATTTTATGGATGAAGAAACTGGGCCCCAAGGAGATGAAGGCACCAGGGTCCTGTGAGTCCAGAGCTCCCCACCGCCTCCCTCACAGGCTTGTTGTAAGGCTCCAATCAGATGATCTATGTGAAGAGCTTTGTAAACCTTCAAGGGATCTCTAAATGCCTGCTGTTGTTTCGTGCCTGTCATGCATTTTGCTCTCTTGGCTGAATCTGGCAGTACCTAGTTAGCGCTGAGGCCACAGAGGAGTCCTCCTGGAGATGCACGTGCCCAAATGGAGACTTGTGAAGCAGGTCCAAGAACCCCCAAAGAAGGGAGGCGTGTAAAACAATCACTACAGAACTGGGGGCAGGCATGGCAGAGTGCCCTGGATGCCGCCAGAACAGTCCCAACTCAAAGTTGAAGGAGCTGGAGAAGAGGAGACTTGGGGAAGGGGATTCACTTGGGGGAGCCGTGGCAGAGGGGCCCTTTTAGGCTCAATGTCAAGAGAGATTCCTAATGATGACAGTTGGCATGATTGAAGAATGGAATGGCTTGCTTTGGGAAATAGTGAACTCCCCCTAGCTGGAGGGCTCTGAGTAGAAATCAGATGTTGACTTATTGGGAAGGGTTTGGAGGGGATTTGATTCTTGTTCAGGTACAGATAAGACTAGCTGGCTGTTAAAAGTGCTTCCAACTCAGAGTTTCTGGGGTTCTGGTCAATTTCATGAAAAGATTATTCTTCTCCTCTACCTTCTGTCTTTCTTTTCAGTGCTTCCGCCTTTCAAAGATACTCAGAAGGAGGTCAAAGACAAAGGGACATAGGGAAGACAAAATGGAGGAGAAAGGCAAGTTATCAGGGAGGTAAAAACCTGCCTTTGGGGAGATTGTGGTACAACCTTGGGGGGGAAGTAGTGGAAATCCCTACCGTCTGAATCATTCTGTTCTGAGAGAGGACAATGTACTTGAAAATACATGGTTACATAATTGAAGGAGAGGCCCTGCTCTGTCCCTGAGGGATAGACTGGATGTGACTTCATCGGCTTTTCCTTTTCTAATATTGTTGGATTGTCTCAGGCAAAATCCTTGGTGATCATTTTTGTCAGGTGACTAAAGCTTGAGTTGAACACAGGAATGTGATGCTAGGTGTATAGATGGCACCAGATTGGGTGGGGGTGACCAGACGATTTGACTTAAGTAAGAACTTGAAGAGGTGGACGCCCGGGAAGGGAGTTCATCAGAAGCACACAATGACTGGTCTTGCCCAGGGCCCCCAGTCAAAGCACAACAAAATATGAGCCAACACAGTGGGCTTGTTGATAAGAAAGCAAAGATCGAGAGTTAGGTATAGACCAGAATGCAGAACAGTCTACATTTGTCAGACTAGAGCACTGGATTAGAGACTCCACAACTCCACTATGGGTGTGTTGACCATCACTTTATGCCTTTATCTCTCACAGATAAACCTTTGTTAAGGTCTTGAAAAACTGGACCTAAGATTTAGGCATACTGCTAATATTCCTTTATAATTCCTTTATAAACTTTTTTTTTTTGCTTTTGCTTTTTTGGATATCGGAAGGCAGGGCATTTGGGGTTAAGTGACTTGCCCAAGGTCACATGGCCAGTTTTGTGTTAAGTGTCTGAGGTCACATTTGAACTCAGGTTCTCCTGACTCTGAGGCCAGTGCTCTATTCACTGTGCCACCTAGCCACCCTCTTTTATAAGCATTTTTAAAGAAGAAGAATGCTTAGGGTACAATTTGGTACCTTTCCCGCTAATACTATCCACCCTTCACCCTGACTGGTAGCTTGGAACCTGAAGCTCTTCCCCAGTGGCTTCTTCAGCCTTTGGCCTTAGCCTGTTGAAGCACCACTGGGCTGCTTGTCCCTCAGCCACCAGCAGTCTCCTCACTGGCTTCAGATTTCAGAGTTAATCACTGGGAAGACCTTAGCAAGCCTTTCCTACAATCTCCTTACTTCCTTTTGTCTGTATTTGAGAGAGGAAGAAGAGACCACCTACCTAGATGAAGAACTCAGCTGCGCCCCCCCCCATCCCCCCCATCGCAGCTCTAAGGCTCTTTTCCGTTCCGGCTTCCTTTTCACCCTGTTTAGGGCTATGTATGGGTTCTCTCTCCCCGTCAGCCTTGGCTGTACTTAGCTAGAGGGAGAGCTGAGCATGGGCCCCTCTCACTGTGTGGGCCGGGGGGGGGGGGGGCCTTCTTCCCCAGCTAGATCCTTCTCTAAGGAGCTTACACCCTTACGTGTAATAGAACAGCCTTCAAACTTTTTTTTCTACACAACAGCTAAAGAGGGATGTGAAGACCTTGGTCTAGAGGAATGCCACCAGTGATTAATGGATAAGAAAATGGGACTCATGAAGGCATTTTAAGATAATGGAGCTTATTCAACTCAGAGAAGTGTTCTCAGAGCTTTAAAAATAGCTATTGGCCAGGGGCTGGGGGGGGATGTCAGTTCTGGTGAGACCTCCACAGAGAGGATGACCTGCTACAAAGAAGAGTAAATCAGGTCTCTGTGTCACCAGCTGAGTCTGGGGTATTTTTTTTTTTACAAGACAGGAAGGCACAAGTTAATAACTGTGTTAAGGTATTTGCAGATGTCCTCCATCCACACCATTTTGGGGGGAAGCAACAGTTTTCTGGCATTTGACTGGTTAATAAGAAAGGCAGGCTTAGGCCTAGCACTACCCACCCTCCTACTGCTCCTTCCAATGTCTTCTGGTCCCCTCCCTCTCCCTTGCTGAATCCTACCACCTCCTGGTCCCCCTCTCCCTACTCTCCCCACACTCTCCCTGCTGGGCCTCACTACTTCCTGGTCCCACTGTTCCTACTGAGCCCCACTGCCTCCTAGGCCCCCTCTCCCTGCTGTGTCCCACTGCCTCCTGGGATCCCCCTCTCCAGCTGTCAGCCCCTTTCCCTGTCCAGGTCAGGCCCACTTCCTTCCTGTTGGGAAGTTTTCTTTTTTTCTAGAAATTATATTTACACAGATTGACTATTCGAGAAAAAATGGACTTCTGATAGACACAAAAAATGGTGACCAGCTGTTCCTAACAATAATAAAAATAATTCATACAAATAAATTTGGGAGGCCCCACGGTGCAGTGGGACTTGGAGCCAGGGACCTTGGGTTGGAATTCCAGGTCTGTTCCTTATTATCTCTGTGACCTTGGGCCTATCCTTTCCCCCTTCAGGGCCTCAGTTTCCTTCTCTGTCAGATGAGGGGGCTGGATGTGATGATCTATTTACCCAGGCTAGGAGCTCACCCCATCCCCCAGCTTCTGAAGAAGGGTGTGAGCACCAAGGGAGCACCTTGTAAAGAAGGCTGCTGAGTTTCTTTCAAGCACTTAGCTCTTGAGTTCATCACTGGCACTGGCAGAGGCAGCAGAAATGAGTTTGCATTTGGCCAGGGCTCTCCTTGGGGAGGGGGCCTGGTTAACTGCACAGAAGTCCCCACTGTGCACAGGGCCCAACTGGGAGGCCCCTTGGGGATCATCCAGGCCAATCTTACTGACCTCTCAGTTGCTGCTTAACTGCTCAGAGAGGGTGGGACTTGGCCAACCCCATGCATCCCATGAGGGGCAGAGTTGGGACTTGAGAACCCAGAGCCTCGGACCCCAAACCACAGCTCTCTCCACTGTCCTACCCTGCCACCCGTTATCACCCCACACCTGGGATGGCCTGACTGGTGCCTAGGCCCCACCCCATTTTGCTGCTGCTTGGCCAGACTTGCAGCCCAGAGCTGGGGGTGTAGAGGCTGCTGCCCATAGGCCAAGGCCTCCCAACCTCCTTCCTGTCCACTTGGGTTAGAAAGTTGGGGCCCTACTTTTGGAGGACTCCTGTATGATTGAAAGGGAGTGTTTGTGATTTTCATTATAGGAGCTCCAAGCTCCCTGAGGAGCCTGGAGACTGTTCAAGGAGACTCTCAAAAATGCAATCCAGCCAGAGTCTCAGTCACCATCCACAGGCAGGGG
>CM053602.1:2700537-2732990 GCA_028646575.1 Pseudocheirus occidentalis | reverse complement strand
GAAACTGTGAACATTGTACTGAATAAAGATTTGTAATGGAATAAACAGAGTGTTCACTAATACTGTGTAATCCGAATCTTAAAAGCTGTTCATAGTAGCATTCTCTCAGGAATCTACTGCTGATTGGCTTTATACAAACTTAGCAAAGAGAAGGCTAAAATAGAAAACTCTAAGCCAATTTGGTTAATGAGCACCAATGCACATATAACAAACACAACATCAACAAACAGAATGCAGCAATGAAGCTGAGAAAAAATGTTCCACTTCAAGCTACTCTTTGCACCAGTAATACATGGACAGCTGGATATTAAGAAAATAACCAGTAGCAAATCACATCAAGAGAATAAATCCTTAACGTTACCCAGTAGAAGAAGAGGGCTTTAATAGAAGGCAGTTTCCATCTGCAATTGTGACCACATTTCCCCATGATGACTTGCACACAAAGAATGGCCAGAGAGATATCATCCACAGATTTCTGAGCAGAAAGAGCGACAGAAAGGTCACGCCGCTGATGGCAACGACGGACAATGGAGAGACAACATGCGTGAGTGTTCTAGGACCCAACAGTGGCTGGCTTATCTATGGAGGATTTCTGGGAAGACATAGAGAAGAGGAGCATGGAGGTGGGATTGAGGGCAGGGATGTTGATGGTGTATCTCTGTGCAGCAGTGAGAGTGCTGAGCCAGCAAAGTCGCATTGGGCTCTATGTGAAACCCCGAGCCAACACTACATGCAATGGAGAAGATCAGGGTTAGGCTCCGTTCACCAGCTGCCACCTCTGAAGTCAAAGCATGAATGAAGAAGCTTTAGTAATGAAGAGGCCAAAGAAACTCCACTTGCAATCACCAGTCTCCAGGTAGTTTCACCAACACCATATCAGTCACTGGGTGTACACTCTCAAGAAACTTCCATTCTATTCAGGACACAAGCAAATAAATACTTAAGTAGAGAAACCATAAGTTCATGGGAGAGAGTTGGTGAGTAACTGGGGTGGGGAGATAGAGACAGAGACAGACAGACAGAATGAGAATAAGGCCGAGCCTCCTCTAGGAGGTGACGCTTGGGAGGGAGAGGAGGGAATTCATTCCAGAAATGGGTGAGGCAAGGTGGAGAGCCTACTTATGGAACAGCATAGAGAAGAAAGATGGAATGCTACTCATAGGCAACAACTAGGAGGATAGTTTGAGTAGAACAGAAAGTGTGAGAAAGGAAGTAATGTGAAACAGGACTGGAGAAGCTGGTGGAAGGAAGGGAGGTTGGGAACTTGAAGTGAAAGCCTCAGGGGCAACAGGGAGTCATTGAGGCATGTATGAAGGGAGGGGTGGAAGTGACATGGTCACATCTGTACTTCAAGACCACTGGCAGCTGGATGGAAAATGGAGTGGATAAGGGACACACGGGGCAAGGAGACCAAGTAGGTCCAGGCAAGAGGTTTTGAAAGTCTGAACTAAGATGAAATCTGTGTGAGTGAAGAGTGGCATCAAAGAAGTGGGATCAATAAGACTTGGCCATTGACTAGAGATGGGTGGTAAGATCAAAAGAGGAGTTGGGGATGACCATGAGGCTGTGAACCTGGGTGACAAGAAGGATGGTGGTGACAGCAGCCCAGATGGGGAAGTTTAGCAACAAACACAACGAGTTCCATTTGGGACCTGTTCAGTTTGAGATGCTTATGGAACTCCCTGCTGTTAATATTGGCCTAACACATAGGAGAGAGATTAGAGCTGAATATGTGAATCATGATATTAATAGTAATAAACAGCTAGTACTCATATAGTGCTTTAAGGTCCGCAAAGCAAATGTGAATGAAGGAATGAATGACTGAAGAAACATTCATGAAAGTATTTACTATGTGCTAAGCACTGGAGAGGCAAAAAGAAGAAAAAACCCAGCTCCTCCGGAGGAGTTTTTGCTCTAATTGGAGGATGGCTGGAAAGACATCTACATCTGGGAGTCATCTACATAGAGATAATGGAAGCCATGGGAGCCATCATGAAATCATCATGAGAAAGGGGAGAGAGGGAGAAGAGAAGAAAGACTAGAAGAGAACACACAGGAACATCCGCACTTGGGGGGGAGTGTCAGGGATGATGGATGGTCCAAGAAAGGGGATGGAGGAGGAGTGGTCCAATGGAAAAATGGAGGTGATAACTCCATCAAAGCAGTAGTGTTAGGAGCTAACTACAGAAAAAGACCTGCAAGGCCAAATACCACCAAAATCAGGAAAAACTGAGAGAAAAAGAAACGCCCTTTGGAATGGCCAAAACATTGAGCCATTAGTCTACCAAGGCCCACACAAGGCACAGAGAGAGACAGGCTTAAAGGGCTTCTTGCAGAAAGGAAGAACTTAATGGGTAATTAGGGGGATGTCCCCTGTGCCTGGTTAGGTAGAATTAATCTACTAAAAATATCAAGACTTCCCAAATCACTTTACAGCTTTAATGTACAATCAAGACTCTGACTGATGGAATATTTAAGAGAATGAGATCCAGTGATGAGTCAATTCTTCAAGGACACAGGAAGTCTCCCACTGAAACAGAGCGCTAGTTATCTATAAGTGACAGGGACTCAGAGAAACGCCAGGGACTCAGAGAGCCGTAGAAATGTAGCCATTTAGCTTGTGTCGCACAGCTAGTATAAGAGGTGATACTTGAATCCAGATCTTTCTGATTCCAAGTATCTGCCATGCAATACTGCCCCAGATAAAAATAGCCCAATTCATATGGGAAATAAATTACTAAAAATAACAGAGGGAACAATGAAAAAGGGGAGGTGAAGGGGGGATTACTGGCGAGTGGCAATCCCCCAAATGACCTATTACTAGACAAAACCGGAAAGTTAATGGATCGCTCAGAGGAGAGAATGCTGAAAGAGAACCAACTTCCAAACAGAGCTCAGACTGAGCTACCGAATGTCACAAAACAGTGGGGAAAGGAATTCCCTAAAAATCCTATGGCAAGATGGCTGAACTCAGCTTCAAGGTCCATCTCACACACGCTAGAGACCACCATCAATTCCACCTGGATCAATGAGCAAAACCAAGAGCAAATATGTTTCTGAAAGTATTTGGGGAAATGGGCTAGTAGGGGAATAGAAATGAGTTTTGCAGCTTAGCTCAGACTGGACCCTAAATCCTGCTTGGATCAATGAAGCAAACCAAGGAAAAAGAATTTTTTTTAAAAAAGAAAGGCAATCCAGGAAGAGGCATGAGCACTAAAGTTGACTCGAGGAAGAAGGGGAAGCATCACAAGGCCCCCAACAGCAAAGGGGAGAATATGAAAATAAGGCCCCAAAGAAGAGGATTCCTTCCTCCTCCTCTCATGGAACGGTGGGCAGTAAGGGGGTGGCCCATTGTGGCCACTCTCGAATCAAAGACTAAGGTCAAGCTGGTTGGCCTTTGCTGACACTAGGGTTGTTGGGTGATGCTGCAGCACTGAGTGGTGAAAGGAGGACGGGGCTACCTGAGCTGACTGGGATAAACAAACAAAAGGCCAGATCAAATGTTGGTCTTCTTGAAAACTAAAGAAGGGAAGGAAAATGCTGGAAGCAGAAAAAAAAAAAGTCAGGCCTCCTTTGCTTCCTGCAGCATCTCCTGCCATGTTAGCTACTCAGAAAGAGAGGGGGAGCCACCCCAATGGTTTGACTCTCCCTGGAGTTCCCTCTAGAAGAAACACACCAGGCCTGTTGTTGAAGAAAGCCCTGAGCTATTGAAAATGGGGGACCCGGTGCTGAAGGGTGAGCTGCTAAGAACTGAATTCCCTTTTAAGTCAGGTAACAGTGGTGACCAACAAAGAGGGCCCCCACAGGCTGCACCCTTCGGAGCTAAGCCCCTGCCATGTATTATCCCACTTGACCCTTCTAGCCACCCCATGAGGTGGGCGCTGTTTTCATCCTTAGATGAAAGGGGAGCAGACTGAGGCAGTCCAAGGCCTTGTCTCAGTTTACATAGCTGGATCTTTCTGACTACCAAGTCTGGTGTCTCTAGCCAGAGCACCCCCCTCAACTTCAGGGTTCAGGGCCACTTCCCCAAAGCCCCTGGATATAAAATGAGGGCTGCTGGGAGGCTCAATGAGACAGTATCTGTGAAGCATTCCACTCGGTGTCTGGCACCACCACCCCCCCCAAGCAGATGACCTTGTCCTCTACTGGACCAAGAAGCTGGTGGTTACCTGACTCCAGCTCCCTCCCCCTTTTTCTCTCCACCCCCAAACCTCTCTGGAACCTTTCTCCCTCTTCCCTCCAGCCTGCCCCCATCCCTCCTCCCATCCTGTCTCCCATTTATCTCTTCTCATCTCCATATCTCCATGGGCTCCCTTCCCACTCTAGCTACTACATACATGCTCAGGGCTCCCCCTAGCCTTACCAGAAAACCAAACCAAACTGTTCTCTCCTCTCCCGTCTTCCTCTGCCCCCGCCACTCCCCACCAGCTTTCTGAAAAGGGTCATCTATGCACTGCTTGCCTTCTCTGCCCATCACTCTTTGGCCATCTCCGAGCCCCAGGACTGTGCTATAGTTGACCTAAAAGACTTTTTAGGAAGGAGGAAGAAGGGAGGGAAGAAAATGGAGGCTTAGAGAGCAGAGAACTATGTAACCTATGGCTATATGGGTCACAGGGTCACATAAAAGGATTGTTAGTCTAGAGCTGGAAGGACCCTGGGAGATCATCTGGTCTAAAACCTCATGTTATAAAAAAGGAAACTGAGGCAGCCCAAATAGAGGAAGTCACAGATATAATCAGTGGCAGAGCTGGGATCCACACTCAGGTGCTCTGCCCCAAGCCTAGTATGGCAGCAGAGAATCTGGACTTGAAGCCAGGGCTACTGAACCCAAACACAGTGCTTTCACTGAAGGATGATTTGTCGGTGCCCTCGGTGAGCTCTCAGGCCAGGAGGCACGTTCACATATGTAGGTATAAGAGAAGATCCCCCCCAAAAAGAGAAGACCCAAGTGAGGCCCTGGCTAAGTGCATCTGCCTTAAGCCAAGTTGCATTTGGAGCAAGGCGCCTTCTCCAGAATAACAGGTCCCAGTGCAGCAAGACATGGGAAGGTCAGCAAAGGCCTTTCACACCTGAGATCATCTTACTTGATCCTCATGGAAACCCTGATGGGGAAATGCTAGGATTTTATTATCCCCATCTTGCAGAGGATGAAACTCAGGCTAGGAGGGATGAAGGGACTTGTCTGGGCTCAGACAGTGAGTGTCTGAGGCAGGATCAGACTCAGGCCTTCCTGCCCCCAAGGCCAGCACTCCATCCACTGCCTCCATCCATGTTCATGGTAGCCAGAGGAGGTTGAGGAATCTCCAGACTGCCCAACAGCTTAGTCCAGGCCAAATCCCCTGGGTGCGAGATTGATTGTTCAGCAGTGTGATCAGCTTCCTTTCCACTCCTGGCCACACCTTCCTGCACCTCTGGCAGGGCTGGAAATCAATCTTCTGCCTGTAGGCCCGCATGGATAATTCTCTCAAGTGGCACAGACTGAGAAGGGACACGAGGGGCTGAAACCTCGACAGTGGCAGCACAGAGTGCCAGCAGATTGGCGAAGCCCCTAACATATGCAGTTGCAGACAAAATTCTGGTCCTTGGTCTAGTTTGGAAAGCATTTCTGAGTGCGAGCTGCTCCTAAAGGCCAGTCCCAACACTGCTGTCACTCAGCAAACACAGTCCTCAAAGGATTCCCAAGCCCAGTACATGTGGTGGGCATGTGACAAATGGGATCCAAAACTTCACCAAGGGCATAGACAACCAGGAAAGGGCAAGGCCCACACAAGGAGCCAAAACCAAATGGACAGCCATACTGGTAACCCAAGGTGTGAAAGGGCCCACAGAAAGGCTAGCAGGGCTGGCTGTTCCTGAATGGTGGCACCTCTCTGACAGCACATACCTGTTGCCCCTTGGCTGGGCCGTGGGTAGCAGGGCACATGAACCATGCCACCAGATTGATCTACACATGCTCTCCTGGACATGTGGTTCACTAGTCCAGTTGGTGAGCCTGATCCATCTAGGTCTTCTACACCCTCTGAAATTCTTCTCCATGCCTCTCCTTGATGCATCAGGACTTTGAGATGGCGTGGTTGGGGAGCAGACAGAGAGTCACCTCATTGAGCCATCTGCTCCCGGCCTGCCTTGGGTTTCAATTGCTGTTCATTCATTGGATGCTGAGATCAATGGAGGACACCACACAATGCACTTATACTGACCTCTTTCTCCTGGGCAATGTGGTCCCTGGGCAGATCTCCCACTCTCCCAGAGGCCAACAGGGCCTCTGGCACCTAACCTAAGCATGTGGGCAAGGGGGCCCCTTTGTGTGGCTGATGGGAAAGAAATACGAAGAACGCTGGAGTTCAGCCCATGCTGAGAACCAGGGACTGGGAAATGTGGATACTTAATTCCATAGTGGCTTCCAGATGAAAAGGCTCAGTCACCCAAAGGAATGGCAAGACTGGTTTATGAATCAAGGAAAAGCAGGCAACAAGCCCTGGAGTTGGAATGGGCAAAGGGCAGAGTTAGTGCCCGGAGAGAGGGCCACATGGGAAGATGAAGAGCCAGAGGTCCGCTTCTTTGTCACAATTCTGTGTGTTCACAAGGCTACAATTCTGAAGGTGTTGATACCAGAGGGGTAGGGGTAGAAACAGCTGACTGAACTGGAAAGCAAAGCTTGTTTTCTAAAGAATGAGTCAGTATTCGAGATGAAAGGGACTCCCAGATGTCACTTTGTTCCCCACCCCACTCCCTACCACCACCTCCACCAATTTTACTGATGAGAAAAGATACCACAAGAGAGGAAGGAAGGCACTGACCCCCAGGCACACAGACAGCAAAGCACCAGACTCAGGTTCAGATCCTGGCTCCAAGCCCAGCACAAAGGTCCACCTCGCTTGCCTTTGACCCCAACTGTGAAGGAGACACTGCTTCTATCCTCAGGGTATTTCTATGGGTAACTTTTATTAGTAAAAAGCTAAACATGTGAAAACTTAACTCCAAACAGTTTAACATTTGCATTTCTTCTATAAAACCAGGTGGTTGGGCTAGAAGGGTTCAGAGAGCTTTTAGAAAGACTACACAGTTAGTCAAAGGAACTACTGATGCTTTATCTGAAGAAGTGAAGGCTTGGAGAGTTGTCAGAACCATCTTCACCTCCAAGCACCCATTGCTGATTGCACATACCTCATACTGTACTTCCAGAGGCTAAAGGGCTATCATGTGAGATCAGCAAAGGAGAAAAGGGGCCATTAGGAAAGGCTCCCTGGCAATAAGACCCATCCCAGAGCAGGTAGGAATGCTGGGAAAGGTGATGGTAGCTTCCCTCTCCCTGGAGTTCTGCAGCTATAAGCTGGCTGAGCAGCCTTTAGGGCCTCAGAGGAAGGAATTCTCATTCAGATACTAATCATCAAAAGCCCTACCAGTTCAGAGACTCAAGATTCCAGAAGGTTTGCTGAATGCTTTTTGGACAAAGAGAGTGAGCCAAGGGAGAGGCCAGGGACTCCTTCCCATTTGGGAGCTGCTTGAGTCACCAGGTCCCCAGAGATGAAAAGTATCCAACACCATGACTCTCTCTCACTACCAGAAGCCAAAGCAATTCACCCAGATAATATCAAAATCCAAATCAGAATGACTACTATTATTATCGAGGGCCAAGGTCTGGCAATTTTGGCTCTGCAGCAGCTCTCGAACTCACCCCCTTCTCTCTTCTGACACTGCCACTCCCCCATTAAATTATAAACTCCTTGAGAGCCGGAAGCATCTTTTGCCTCTTTTTGTATCCCTAGCACTGAGCCCAGTGCCTGACACACAGTAGGTGCTGAACAAATGTTTGCTTATTGATTGCTGGATTGATGGACCACATGCTTTGCTTTAAGAGCTCCGGGGAGGAAGAGCCCATTGCAATCAGGGCTGATAGAAAGCTACACAAAAAAAGCACTGAGTCACATCTCACAATATCCTGTCTGGAAGCCGGGGAAAGCACCAGGTGACTCTTCCAGGATCCCACAAATCCTAAAACTCTCTGAGCACTAATAAAGGCTGTCAGTCACGTGACTGTGGGTTCTGACACCATCCTAATGAGACCAGACTTGAGATGCCCAGTGAATGGCAGTGTCATGTTCTGGGAAGGACCCTGGGTTTGGAATCTGAGACCATAGGGACCAATTGGGAACCGTGGGGACCCTGGCTAAGTGGCTTTGCCTCTCTGAGCCTCCGCTTCCTCCTCTGTATGTGATCCTGTGATCTCATGTACCCAGGCAATGCTTCCACATTCCAAGTGCTTGGGAAGTTATGGCCAATGCTTTTCTGAAAACAGATGATCCGTAGATTTAGAGTCTGAAGGGACCTCGGGTCATCTTGTCCTACCCTTTAATTTAACAGATGAAGGAACAGAGGCCCAGAAAAGGAAATGACATGCCCAGGGTGACATAGGAAGTAAGAGTTAAGATTCAAACTCAGGTCCTCAGATCCAAATATCCCCCTCCTCCCACTGTACTCTTTTGCCATGCATAACAACTGCTCAAAAAAATGGAAGAACAGAAAGACATATGGTTTCCATATGGCTCAAAAATAATCCCAAGCAGTCTATGCCTCCCTTAACAATAGGTCTGATAAAATATGGGAGGGAAGAAGATAGGACCCCATGAAAGGTGCCTTCATTTGGACTTGTGAAAGGAAGTTCAATCATGGTCCTCTGAACGGTGCTGGTCTGAGGCCCACTTCTTGCCAATGGGCTGTCATTTCTGTGAAATACTTGCCAATCATCAAGAGCACTTTTTCAGGCAAGGCCAAGGGGGTGCTAGGGGGTGCTAGCTTGCAAGTGGGAGCAAGGCAGCTGGATTCCTAAACCAGTTCTGGCTCCAAAAAGGCAATTACACATACCACCCATTAGTGAGAGCATCAGCAACCTGGCCTCGAGACCATCTGGAAGAGCACGTTTCTGACAGATGAACCCAGAATGCCTCCACCAAAAAGCACATTCTCATCAAACACGCTCAAGGGGTTCATCTCACTCCACTCCGGGCCTTGGCCAACTCTGGACTGCAATCGTTTACTAAATACAAGCGACTAACCACAAACACATGGCAAAGAAACCAAGGAAGAGGCTGGTAGAAAAAGCCCTTCCCCCAGGAGCCAGGACAAGGGAGCCCCACAGGGCCCAGCTCCCAGCATTCTGGACAACCAATGTCAGCAATGTGGAGGCTGAAGACTGTGATGGCAAGAGCTAGGGACATATTGTCAGCAAGGCCCGGGATGACCACGTGACCCTGGCTAAGACTCCTCCCTGCTCTGGCCTCAGTCTTCTCATCTCTAAAACAAAGAGCCAGACTTGATAACTTCTCCAGTCTGACCTTGGGCCTAGGAGCTCTGGAGCTCACAAGTGTGCTCATGACCTGGACCCCTCAGGGCCTTGGTGAAGTCTACAGACTCCTTCCCAGAATGTGCTTGAAAGCATAAAACTGGATATAAGGATCACAAAGAAGGTTAGAGAGAGGGGATTAGGCAAAAGAAAAATAGGATTGTTTCCCCCAATTCACAGAACCCATGAACTGTACCCACAGACCCCAGGTTAAGATGACCTCAGCCAGCTCCATGAGGCCAGCAGGGATCATATGGAGAAAGATTACCAAGGCTGTAGGCCAGAGAGAGCAAGCAAAGGCCATTTGGGCCGAAGGGATGGAGAAAAAAATAATATAAAATAAAAAAAGAAAAGAAAAATTTAGAGTGAGGAAAGGAGAAATAGGGAGGGAAGGAGAGAGGGAGAAGGCCAATGGTCTGGGACATCAGGTGCTCCCTGCTTACCAAGGTGATGGCAAATGAGCAGTACACGAAGGGAGCCCCCAAGGATGAGAGGCCACAGGGGTCGATGACCAGAGGCTCAGTTCAGTGTGATACTCTCTCTTCCCAGCTAGTAAGTGAAAGAACCAAGATCAGAACTCAGATCCTTTGCCTCTAAATGCAGCCACCATACCACTCAAGCAGTCAATGAGCATTTATTAAGCACTCAATGTATACATGACACTCAGTCTATCTTTCGCACCTTAGGTGCAAAGAGAAGAAAGAACTACAGGACAATGAACAAAGCCAAGACTGGAGGCAGGAGCCGTGGCCACAAGAGCACAGGATGCTCATGAGGCCGAGGTGGAGACAAGTATGCCTGTGTGCACGTGCCCCTTTGTCCCTTCACCCCCACACACCCTTTGAATCCATGAGATCGCTACACAGCGTAGATTCCCAACAAGGTCAAAGACAGGGAATGCACCCACATATTTATGAGCAGCACTGTCAAGGGCAGCTAGGTGGCACTGCAGTGGATAGAGCACCAGACCTGGAGTCAGGAAGACCTGAGTTCAAATGTTACTAGATGTGTAACCCCAGGAGAAGCCACTTTACCCTGTCTGCCTCAGTTTCCTCTTCTGTAAAATGCACTGGAGAAGGAAATGGCAAAGCAGTTGAGTATCTCTGCCAAGGAAACTCTCACAGAGGACTGGCCATGACTAAAATGCCAACAAAATAACAACATTGTCACAACACCATGCTCAAGGCCCCCAGCACAGAACTATGAAAATTTCTAGGAAGACACAGATAGGTAATTCGGGGTCTGTCCCCTCCCCCACCCCTGGCTCAGAACTAGCAACAGAAGTACCAGGACAGTGAAGTTAAGGCTTCTCTCATCACATCCCTTTGTTGGTACAGTTAACAATACATCCACGTCTTCTCCAACGCCATTTTGGTCTAGCTTCTCCCTCTCACTCAGCTGGGGGGGAGGCGCGGTGGCACCTTCCTTCCTCTAAGTCCCCAAGCCCTGGTGTGCCCTGTCTGACATCTCTCACCCTCCCTGAATCATAAAGCCACTTCCTTGGCCAGTCCTCAATTCCCCAGGTCATTATCAGAAACATGCTTTGACTGAGTCTGGCCCATTTCCCTAGAGCGCTCTGGATCCTCTGTAAGATGCTAGATGCAGCCTGGGGCTGTAGGCAGGCAGGCTTTGGAGGAGGGGAGGAAAATTGAATACCAAGATCCACATCCCTTAACAGAAGAGACATCTTCCAGGCAACTTCATTGTAAATGAATGTATAATATTCATGTTCATCTTCCATTGGCTTCATTTAAATGGCTAAGATGTGCTCTGCCAGGGGAGAAAAAATGCCACTGGATATAATGGAATCACTGTTAAAAATGCAGCAAACCTCTTACAATTGCATGTTTCAAGAAAATCTATAATTCTAATTAAAGTAACAATGATTGTCCCAAGATTAATACTCCTGTGCTAGGCTCAAAATCAGGCTCCAAATAAAATGACCAAAAATGACCATATAAGAGAGCATGAACGTGGTCCTCACATAGCTTCTCTGGGGCTGGTGAGCCATTTCCCCCAAAGAGGAAGCAAGCCCTCAGACTTCACCCCAGAGTCCCTAAAGGCCCAGGACCCTCTCCCCATCTCTATCCTGTGCACGTAACGTCCATTTCCAGGGTTCCAGCAGCCTGGCACCACAGGCTTCAAGAAGGACCTAACAAATGATGCTTGTAACCCTAAGCTGCTCCCCCAAACACTCCCAAGACCCCTAGAAGGCCACAGGCAATTTCCCAGGGCCTACAGGACATCTTCCACTCACCATATGGCAAACAGCTTTTCCATTTCTGCCAGAAAACGAGCAGCATCCTTCCAGGCTCCCAAGGTTAAGAGCCTTGGAGTCATTTCTTCATCCCTCAGATTGAAACTGTCAAGAGCGTGTGTTTTTTCCTCCTGATGTCTCTCCCATTCAGCCTTTGCTCTCCACTGTCACTCAGTTCAGGGAAAGTTTAGCTGAGGTGCTAGAATTCTGTGATTGCCTCTCCTTCCATTACTGCAAAAGCTTCCTAGTAATCTCCCTGCCTGCCACCCTCTGCCAGCTCCCCTATAGGCCACAGGCAAAGGGACCTCCAAAAATACCATTTTAGCAGGTCAGTCACCTGTTCAAGAACCCACTACCATGGTTCACCATTGTCAACCACATCCAGCTGTGAGAACAGTACACATCTGATTGAGCCATTGAGTTGTAAGGTAAACTTATCCTCCTAACGGCCCTGCAAAGTAGGTAGCGTTTAGTATCATTGCCACATTTTATAGAGTATTAGGGAGTGAGTTTGATTTCAGTTCCTGGAAAAAATTCTAAATTTTATTAGTAGAGGACTAGTTAGTGAGTTTTGGGATCGCCTCAAGCCAGCCTGGGTCCATCTAGAACAGGTCATGTGGACATTTGTGCCACAGTGTAGATCAATGAAGCTGACCAAGAAGGGCAGGCAGGAAACTCACGGCCCAAGCCGCCCCCAAGCAGCCTGCACCTACTGAGCCCATTTCTGAATTCTGGGTTCCCAGGGCCACCTTGCAGTTGCCTAGGGAAAAAGTCCACAGTTCACCCTAGAGTTTGTCCAAAGTAGATCATTATCCTGGCTTGGCTGCCCCTTGGGAGAAGACCCCACAAGGACTGGTCAGCAGCTCCAAAGCTCAGTGCCACCTTCCCTAGGCTGCTACTGCCTGGTACTAGTTATGAATCAGGCAGCATCAAAGTCATCACAGGGCAGCCCCCAGTCCCCATCCAAGCAAAGGGGGCATGGAAAGTACATTGATGCTTTATTTGAACTGATCTCTTCATATTGGTTCTGCACCCCCTTCCCCCCAGAGAACAGCAGCTCCCTGACAGCAGGAGTGGTCAGCCTCTTTGTCTCTGGGTCTCCCAACACCAGGCATGGCACCGGGCCCAGAAGAGCCATTTAGGCAACATGAGTTCACTCACTGACTGACTGGTAGCCAAGGATCCCAAAGCACTTAGCAGGCCAAATACAAAGACTTAAACTTCAAACCACAGAGGGGAACAACCAAAATCAGGTGAAAGCCAAGTCATTGCTATGCCAGTGTCCATATGTGCCAGGTTATCAATAGGCTCTGCCATCTCCAAGGCTCTCTTTATAACTTTATAACTCTGCCAGCTGGGGAAGACCACAGCATGGCAAGGCAGAGCAGAGGTGCCACCTATGACCAAAAGAGACCCCAAATTTGCGTCTCGAAATAAAAAGAGGTCAAAAGAATGGGGGAAAGTGGAAGGAAGGAGGGAAGGGTAGCCAAAGAGAGGCAGGCTGCATGGTGCAATGGAAAGACGGCCAGAATTGGACTCCAAAGGCCCGGGTTCAAATCCTTACTTAACTACAAATGGTGTGTGGGTTCGGGGAGATATATGCACAAGACATTATAAGATAGCTGTAGTAGAACCTGGAGAAAGCATCAATGGGCCCCACTAGCTAGAGTGGGCCATGCAGTACACCCACCGATGACAACACAGGCCCCAGGCTGGTAGCTGCAGGGTTGAGAAAGTTAAGTTCCCTGAGACAGAACAGGGCACAGAACAGGTGTGTCTTCTTCAGGTCCCTCCCCTACCCCCTCTGCTCACTCTTCAGCTTAGCAGCATGCTTCCTAAACTGGGATGCCCACAACTGACCACCAACACTTCATCCAGGTGGGGTGTGATGAGGGCAGAAGACAAGGGGATCCCCACCTGCTTAAGCCTAGTCTCTGCAGCTCTCAACAAAGCCCAAATTGCAATCAAGCTGGACTGCCACTGGCCACTGGGGCTTGAGACTGACCTTGCAGCCACTTCAGACCCCCAGATCTCTCTCAGCTGAGTGCTAGAGTGACACGCCCCCAATTTCACATGGACATCGCTGGGGTGTTTTGAATCCAAATGTCAAATTCTCAATTTAAGCTTATTAGAGTTTATCCTGTTAGACTTGTCCCAGTGTTCTAGTCTGGCCACATCATCTGGGATTTTTGTCTGTCATCCTCCCAAATGTTAGCAATTCTTCTTCGATTGAGGTCATCTTCAAATGTGATGAGGATGGCATTTATGCCAGGTCATCAATAAAAATGTTCAGTAGCACAAGGCTGAGCACAAAGCGCTGGAGAACTCGTTCCAAGCAGACACCAAATAATTACTGATGACTTTTTGCACCTGAGCATTAAACCACTTCCAAAGCCACCTAATTATACCATGGCCAGCTCACAGTTCTCCATCTTGCTCACGACAATGGCACTGGCAACTATCAAATGTTTTGCTAAAATAAATCAGCAGGTAAACTGTTAGCTACATCAGCAGCAGCTGTATGCCACCTGCAACTCTCATGGGCATATTATCAACTCCTTGATCTAAATCCTGAACAAGAATGTCAAGCCCAGAACCTGGCATAAATCTCTGTGGCACTCTACCAGAGACCTCCCCTCATGGTGACATTGAACTCTTCCCAGCTCCTCTTTGAGTCTGGCCATCCAACAAATTCAGAATCCATCTAATCCCTGTCTCCGCTAAAAATCGAGATAAACTTGATCCACAGCATTCCCCTCATCAACCAGTTTAGCGATCCTGCCAAAGAAGAAAATGAAGTATACTTGAAACAAGGCTGGTCCTTCATGATCATAAATAATAACCCCCTTTCTCCATGTTCTCCAGCCGTTCCTTCAATGACAGACTTTAGGAGAGCCGTGGGGCCTGCCTCTACACGTGCCCAGATCACCTAACATGGAAGCACCCAGACGGCTCTCCCAGGCCTACAGTTTGCAGACTCCATTCCCCTTCTGGAGCCCAGTTGCCCTTCTCCCACACATGATGACCTTCCCAATATCACTGGCAGCATCTGTCATCCCGCCTGTCATCTGGGCCATCCAGGGAAACCACATGCTCTCTATCTCCCTACTGATGTTGGGCACCGATTTCCTGTTAGGAATGTTTGTTGGGGTCTTTTCGATCTCGAGGTTGTTCTATTCCCCAGAGTAGCAGTGGGGTAAGTTCTGTTTTCTCTCTACTATTAATGACCACCCCATGCACGATGAGCAGACAGGGGCCCCAAGCCCTTCTCTGAGCCTCCTTTTCCATGACAGAACTCAAGAAATTCCCCAGCTTTTCCCAACACTTTCTGGTTCCTGGCCCTGGTTTTCCATACCTGCCTCAGAGATCCCCAAGAGCACTCACCTTCCAGATCCTGCGCCTGAAGGCTCATGGGCCCCCTCCTCATCCTCTTCCCTACCTCACTGCCATCTTCTTCTCCATATGGTCCATTAACAATGGAATAGGGACAAGGTCTGGGACTGCATTGGTACAAGGGACTCTGTCTGCTATCTCTCTATGAGTCTCTCAGAGAGTGGTCTGGGCCAGAGGTGTCAATTGGGTGGCCCACACTTCTGAGTGCAACCCAGCTAGCTGAAAGACAGATCCCATCTGGATTTTAAACACACTGATGCATCATTTTTTAAAAAATTAAATCTATAAATATGTGGTTTTCTAAGTAAGTATGAAGCCTCCTTGGATCCTTACATAACTAGCCTCCATTTCTATTCTATGAAAGGTTAAGTGACCTGACCAAGATCACACAGTGTGTCAGAAGTGGGACTTGAACTCAGGGTTTCCTGACTTCGGGGTCAGCTTTCTGTCTCCAGTGCTAGAGTAGCTTCTCTCTCTCACCTGGCACCTCCTAGGCAAGACTTAACAAATGGTGGATTTATTAGTGACATGAGCCCATGGCAACAAATGGAGAAAAAGTAGAAAGGATTGGCCCTCCCCTTTGGTCCCAGCTGACCTGTCCATTCCACTAGCTTAAGACTCACCCACCCCATCAATAAAAAGCCCCAACTGTCTGCAACTTTTAGTCTTGGGGTGATAAAGGGGGACTGGGAAATTCAGAGTCTTGTCCATCACGTAGGTAGAATGTGTTCAACCCAGGCCTCTGACATCAGCCCAGGCCACCTCTTCTCTTACCAAGAATCGTGACATTTCTGTAGCACTTTCAAGTTTGCAAAGTGGTTTAAATAGATCAGCTTGTCTTAAGAGTAAAGCTCATCCACAATTTCATCCCAATTTTACAGATGAACGCCCTGGAGCTGAAAGGCTTGGACTCCCTGATCCAGGGTCACCTAGGCAGCAAGTGAAAGAGCCCAGCCCTTCTAGGTCAGTCCCCAGTACCTACAAGAATCTAACAAGATTTCCAGCATCTGACAAGAATGCAAAAGAAAAAGGGGAGGCTCCTGGAGCACAGAATCAGACCTGAAAGCAGGCCAGCTGGGATCTAGGCTACCCTGTGTGCTGGAGGGGTGCTTCACCTCCCCTCCCTGGGCTAACCCAGAGCATGCAGTCCAGCCCAGAATGGGCTCCCCACGAAAAGTCAACTTACTCAGGCACCTGGACTCCAATGCCCAGCTCAGTTTGGCAATCTGCCCAGGCAAACATGCCAGTGGGATGGGAGGAAGAAGGGCCCCTCTTTCCATTCAGTGTATTTATCCTGAGAGAACCGAGAAGGGGGAGGAAGCAAAGCCCCACCCCCAGCCCATCCAGCTACCTGAGTTAGAGTCCTCATCCAAAGGGGGCATTTCTGGGAAATGAAATAGGGTCCAGCCAGTCAGGATGCCAATCGACCAGAAAGCCCATTTGCTCAGCAAAGGGTTACCTCCTGGTTCAATGGAGCTTTTGTGTGTCCAAGAGAGGCCATATCTAAGACAGTAAGGGAAAGCTGGCCTCAGGAGGTCTGGATTCAAACCCCAGCTCTACCACTTACTGACCTGAATGACCTTAGTCATATCCCTTCTCCTCTCTGGGGCCCAGTTTCCTCATATGGCAAATAAAGAGATTATCCTTGCCAGCTTCACCTCCTTCCAGCCTTTCGAGACCTAACATTCTATGCTCTGTCTCTCCCCACACACCTCGAGAGTCAGGTGGCAGAGGTGCCCACTGGGCAGTGCTGCCACCCTAAACTCCCCTTGCTAGGCTTCAGAGAGCTGTCAGGAGGAGCCCAATCCTTGCAGAAGTGGCTAGTCCCACTGAGTCAGCTCTCAGGGACCCCCCAAAGCCAATCTCTTGACAGCATTAACAATACTGATAGTCACTGTGGTCATTTCTAGGTCATTCTAAGGCCAGCCACATACTTGGCACTTTCTAATACCCATATGAGGCAAGTGCCACAGAGATTCTTGCCCCTACTTTACAAATGAGGAAACTGAGGCTCAGTGGTTTTCCCAGAGTCCCACGGCTAAGCAGGAGTCAGAGGTGGGAAGCCCACTGGCTCTGGAGCTCACAGCATGCTCCTGGGGCCACAGTAGAGCTTTTCCCAGAAGATAATTATTGTCAGTGGCCCTGTGGGCACATTCCCAAATGGGGGTGAGGGAAAATCCAACCAAGTAGGGAAGCTGAAGAAGGACTTGTCTGCCACACAGCACGCCCGGCCTGCCGCTCACTGGCTGCAAGACATCAGCCAAAATGCTCTCCCTCCCTGGGCCTCAATTACCTCCTTGTCCACAGAGTAAAGGGGCTGGACCAGAGGAGCTCTGAGGTCTTCTCCAATCCCAAATCCTCTGGTCCCCTAAGGTGCTGTTAGAGCCCCCTCCTCTGGCCCACCCCCAGCCCCCAGGTCCCCAGGAGCACCATTTGTGGCATGGGCAGAAGAACCACCAAGAAGGCCTCCTGTGCTATGCAAGGGCTTCAGCTCAAGGCCCTGCTGTTCCAATTTCCCATAGAGCCAAGGTTACAGGAATCCAGCTCAGGCTGCCTGCACACATCTGGCCCTCTCCTCCCCCAACCCAAGGCTTTTCCTCCCTCTCTAGCCCCCCTCCCCCCACTGGGCCAGGCCTCCTGCAGCAGGGGCTTGAGGGGCAGAGGCCCCAGCAGCAGCTGGGTTGGCCCAGCCAGGGCGCAGCCCAGGGAGAGGAGAGGCGAGGGAAGGGAAGAGGGGGAGGGAGAAGGGAGGAAGGAGGGAACAAAGCAGTGGGGGCTGTCCTTGGAAGGGATGGGCCCTTCAGCAGTCAGGTGCTTTCAAGCCCAGCCCTGCCTTGATTCCACACATGTTTCAAATCTTCCCTCAAAGGTTCCTTCCACACTGCAGGAGGGAGGGCTTCCTCCCCAATGAGCACAATGAAGATCAGAGACTTGATGCTAAAAGTCAGTGGGGGCCAGAGGGGTGCCAGGCCCTCTTTTCCTCCCTCTCTGGGTGACCATTTCTCCTCTATAGCATGAGATGTAGGAGTGGCTGGCCAACTCAACTCTAAAGCTCCCATACCCAGGACTTGTCATCATGGATTTCCCAGAACTTCTCACCCCAAGCCAACTCAACATCGGTCAGTTCTCCCAGTGCCCATCACTCTCCTGTCTCCAAGCCACAGTTCGCTGTTCCTGCTCACCTGCGTAATTCCCACCCAATCTTGGAAAGCCAGCTTCAATGCCATCCTGGGCCACATCAGTAATGCCCTTCCTCCTTTGAGTCCCCCAAACACTTCCTTGGGTGGGTAGCTAATGTTCTGGCCTCAGACTACCAGGTGTAACAGTTCTGGTGCTCATGACTCATGCTTCCCCATCCTCCACCCCACTAGAGCAGAACCATCCTGCCCAGTGCTTTGTACATAGGAAGGTTTGTTTCAGGGTCCTCTCTGAAGGCCATGGCAGTCTAGTGCTGAAGCCCTTGGGGATTCTGCCTACACCCCTCTCAAAAGCAGCGCCACCGGTTCTGAAGAAACCTAACTGGGACCACATAGCTGTTTCCTCAAGATAATGCCACTGAACCCAGACTCTCCACTCCCTTTTAAGAAATTCCAGGAGGAGGAAATATTTCCACACCCCCAGAAAATCCCCCCAAAGAGAAGCTCAAGTGTCTTTCAGCTGGAGCTGGATTCTTTTGTTTGCCTGGGGTTGGAGGGGTGCAAAAGCAGAAGCATGTTGAGCCTTCTGTGCTGCCACCAGAGCCCAGGAACCCAGCCAGAGCAACAGGGAGAGGGGCAACACAAGGAGTTAGGAAGAGCAGCAGAAGTCAGCTTGGGAAAGGAGAGGGGCTCAGTTCAGTTCCGGGAGAAACACTACAATGAGGGCTTCTCAAGAGGCTATCCCCTTCCCTGGACATCAGGGGCCTCTCCTAGGGTGCATGACCAAGGCCTTTCTCCCATGACATCACCCCCGGCCCCCTCTGGCAACTCATAAAGGGGGCCCAGTGAATTTCAATACTCACACTAACTGGCATTCCTCTGGCCCCTTTGAAATGCTTTCCAGCCTCCTTGGGCCCTACTACAGGCCCTTGAGGAGAAGGCTCATTGGGCCCTTCAGAAAATGGCTTTGGGGGAACAAAAGCCTCTTCCCCAGCTCCCACTGAGCCTCTACCATTACAATCTACAGCAATTGTCAAACCCTCTAAGGGGGTACAGAAGCCTGGATCCCTGACAGCACAGTCACTTAGAAAACCACATGTTAGCATAATCTACAGTCTACTGTATTCTTATTTATTTTGCTAAATATTACCAATTACATTTTCATCTGGTTCCAGCTGCCCTCTGAGCCACACACCTCTGCTCTGCAGGTAGAGATGCTACTCCAGAAAGAAAACAGACTCAGAGAAAAGTGACTTCTTTGGGTGTGAATTTGAAGTCAGGCCTTCATAATACCAGGCCTAACAGTGTCTTGATTGTACCATCTGGGTTCTCTCAGGATCCCAACTCTCTGTACTTCCCATGGGCCATTCCTTCTCAAGTCCAGGGAGCAAGGACACAAACTCTCCCCAATCCAAGACACCTCAAGCATCCTGCCTGGCGGACGTGGGGGGAAAGGGAGGGAGAAATCATGGGATGAGAGCTAGAAGGGCCCTCAAAAGGGGAAGCTGGGGCAGAATAGGTCAGGTGACTTTCAGAGATAGTGAGTGATACAGTCAGAATCTGAATCCAGGTTCTTTGAGCTTCTCCAGTGGTTGAACAACTACATTTGCCCTAGAGACCCCAGTAGTAGAGAGAACACTAGACTTAAGACTTGCTTTATCTTAGAATCTGAAGGGGGGCATATAATAGACCAATTCACTCTCCTAGGTTCACCCCCCCTTAACCTAGATAGAGAAGGGCTGTTCTCATTTCAGATAGATAGAGGGGCTGATGGAGGGGAGTCCGGAGTGGCCTGCCATGAAGAGCTGCACAGGACTTGGGAACCCAACTAGTCCAGCTCCTCATGTTCCAAATGAGAAAGTTGAGGTCCCAGGGCTAGAAGCCAGCATACTGGCTTAGGCCAGCACTTCTTAGCCAATACCTCCATTCCCCAGGGATTCTGACAGGCAAGTGAGGAATTTCTTGACCACCTGATACATTCTGGATTTTGAACCCGAACCCTCCCCCCATCACTCTTCATAATAATAGCAGCAACAGGAATTGTTGAGCTCTTTAAAGGCTACAAAGGACTTTATAGAGATTAGCTCATCAGAGCTCTAGTGAGGTAAGTGTAACAGGTGTTCTCATGTGCATTTTACAGATGAGAAAGCCAAGGCTCAGAGAGGTTTGGCAGTTCCTCCAGGGTCACACAGCTGCTAAGTTTCAGAGGCAAGATTCAAACACAGTCCAACTCTAACCCTTCAACCAATATGTCACACTGCCTCACTACATGAACACCCAAGCCTGGGAGGCTGGGGCCCTGACTATGAGACAGAGCAGAACCCCAGACAACCTGGGCCCCTTTCACCCCCATCTCTCTCCAGAGTCCACATGTTCTGCCCCACTCCCAGGTTCTCTACTGGGCCAGTTAAAAACCACCCCACCCACAGGAGGCCAAGCTAGGGAGGCTTTCTAACAATCACTCAGAGAAACAGAAACAGAGGCAGAGACTAGCCTCTGGAGAGCAGGAAAGAATTAATACCTCCCTATACTCCGGAAACTCCCAGTGAAGTGATGGGAACCTTCCAGCCCCACCCAGCCTGGCCTTCGGAATGAGGAGAGAAGCAGGGAAGTGCACTGTGAACAGGTGGCCACACCAGCAATCATATTCAGGGAAACCTGAATCTTGGGCTGGGAAGCTGGGGGGGTGGGGAGCAGGGAGCCTTCTCAGGCACACCCAGACCCTGCCTACAGTCTTCTGTGGAAGAGGCAGACTCCAGGTACAAAGTGTACCAGTGGAGCAAGCCTTTGAGCAAGGTACCTCCCCTCCCTGCCCCCCAGGCGCCTCCAGCATAAAAGGAGGGGCTTGGACTGTGCAATCTCTGAAGTCCCACAATTCCAGAGGCAGTGGAGTCAGAAAGCTCCAAGTTCAAATCCAACCTTAGACACTTCCTAGTTGGGTGATCTTAGGTAAGTCACTAAACCTCTGCCTGCCTCAGTTTACTCAATAATAAAACGAGAATCATATTGACACCTATCTCCCAGGGTTGTTGTGAGGAGCAAATGAGATAATATTTGTAAGTAACACTTAGCACATAGTAGGTGCTTTAAGAGATGCTCATTCCCTTCTATTTCACCGGTTCCAGCAGCCTTAAGTCTTGCCTTGACACCCCCAAAGAAGTGCCAGGAGCAGCTTGTTGGCCAGTTCTTGTGACTAATGAGAAAACTCATACCAAGGTCTGTGACACCCATGCCAGGTGATTAATAACCCTGAAGCATCCTCTTCCTCAATCCCGCACCCACAAGCCAGTCCTCAGACACAGGGCAATCCTTTCCCATGTTCAGAGGCAACACCTTAGCTTGCCCCACAAGAAAACATCCCAAATGACTGTTTTTCTCCCGATAAAGAATTCTTTGGTCCTTGGCTAGTACTTTTCCCAGCATGCTTTGCACACCTTTAGCCCATCAGGGCAAACAGCAGAGTACAGAGGAAAGAACTGGCCTGGCTTGCCATTGAAAGCCTGGAGTTTGAATCTTGACTCAGCTCCTTAATACTTCTGTGATCTTGGGCACAACCTCCCATACCTCAGTTTCCTCCTCTGTAAAGTGAAGAGGCTGGAATGGAGAGAGCTTTGATCCCACAAGTCCTCTTAAACCCACATTCCCTAATGACAAGGAGTCACTGAGGAAATTCTCCCTCCTCTCTCCCATCACTAAAGATATTCCAGCCATCCAAAAAGTCTCCCTTCTTGAAAGAATAGCCTCCCTTCAGAAGAAGAGCCTTTTCATTGCATCACAGAGCTGGAAGAGACCAAGCTCTGCTCATGCCCCCACACTGCTTCCTTTGCCTTTGAGAGGGACCGTGTTGGGAGGCCATCCTCTGAGAGGGAAGGAAAGAGTAACAGCAGCCTGTGGAACACAAAGGGCTTGGCCAGTTTGAGTCAGGGGCAGAATTCTCCAAACAAGGACTAGATGCTTACTGTGGAAGACCCCGAGACAAATTGGGGTGATCTCTGCCCTCCAACTGTTTACAATCCCACAGGGCAGCAGTCTCCAGAGCTGTGGCCCAACTTAGGACCTATCCCAAAGGGAGCAGGATTAACCAATCAGAGGGTGGGAAGATGAGCCCCATCCTAGCCTCCAACATGGTCACACCCACCCTGGACTCTACTCCCTTCCTCTCTCTGCTCCTTTCCTGGGGCTGTGCAAATTCCCACCTTCGTCTTCTAAAGCAGTGATGACCCTACCTGGGCACCTAAATGGAGGTGCTGCTGGGAAAAATCTTCCCCTTACCCCTCCCACCCTGGTGCCCTCACAGAGCCTGCTCTGTGAGTTGGGTCAGTGACCAGAGTAAGATCCTTGCTCCTTCCCCACTTCAGGGGGGGGGGGGGAAAGAACAGATAAAGATAGTATCTGAGATCCCAGAGTTCATTGCCTTCCCCCAAGACCTATCATTTCTGCAGGATTCCTTATTACTTCTAGGATCAAATACTGGCTCATCTTTTCCAATTCTTTTTGTGCAAGTTTTATAATGTCCCTGTAGATAACTTATAAACAGGTAAGGATACTCAGCAGGGCATGCCTGAGAATATTTATAAGTAGTATGCTATCCAGAGTTTGGAGACTCCTGTCATTGGACGTCAATAAATCCATGCTTAATGAGAACATAGATGATGTGCACAGAAGGGAGGCCCCAGAGACTGAGGGGAGAGGATTGGCAGGGATGGGCGGTACAGCACTAAATCCGTGGACTGGTTTGTGTGAGGCAAGAAGGGGGTCGACCTGTGAACAGCGAGGCACCTTAGAACAGGACTTTGTACTTCTAGCAGAAGGCCCTTCTTCCAACGGCCTGGGCCATTACATGGGTTTGCTTCATCTAATCCTACCCACTCCCTTCCTCTCCAGTCCAGACCACAGATTTCTGGGTAGCCCCCTACCCAGACACACACTCCTCCCTGATCCTAGAGGGATCTCCAGATTGGGAAGGGGAGCCAGTCTTGGGTAGCAACTACAACAGTCCCCCATCCCCACCCCCAGGACTGCAGCCTGCAAACTCCAGCTCTGAAAAGAGAGCCAGGCCCTGGGAGACCAGAAGGAAGGGTCCATGATATCTAAGGGGGGAGGGGAGGAGGGTCAACAACATAGTTCAGAACCTTGGTAAAGAAGAACTTTTGCTTAGAGAAACTGCTCACCAGGGGGCTGTGCCCCCTCCAAATACATAAAGTTGGGCATTGGTTTCAGACCTAGTCTCCAAATGGGAGAAGGTCTGGATGAGGGAAGCCAGGAGCCTCTTTGAGCCATCGGCAAGAAAAGCTGGCTCTGTGGGGGAAGGATCCCAAGAGCAGGGGCAGAGAAGGAGTCTGGATGCCAGGCCTGCCTTATCTTCCTCGTGTTCTGAACCTCTCTGCAGTCTAGGGAATGGACTCCTTCTCAAAAGAAGGATTTTAATGCAAGAAATAAAATAGAGAGAAGTACTCTGTAGGACACCCATTACATTGAAATTCACTTGTCAAAACAATCATTTTGAAACTGAGTTCCCAGACCCCTAGAAATCCATCCAAGGACCCCTTGAATCCCAGAGTAAGAAACCATGGGCTAGTGTTTCCTGGACAAGGCTGAGGAAAGGCTGCTTTTCAAGTTGAAGATTAGAATTCGTCCTCACAGAGACGCCCCAAGGCTTCCACCACCGGGAGGTGCCAAATGTCCAAAGCCAACCTGCCCTCCGTAGGGAAACTGTCCTGGAACAGCCTTGAACCGGGCAGACTCGTGGGCTCCTAATAACCCGAGGCCAGGCCAGGCCAGACCAGATCTGGAAGTAATGGTGTGAGGTACGGCCAGGGAGGTAGGGGGGTAGAAAAAATGAGGGCAGCTTTGTTCCCTGTCCAGAGAGTCAGCTAACCCGGCTCCCACATCCTAGCCTAGCCCCATCCTAGCCTCCAACACGGTCACACACATCTTCACTTGCAACTCGGCTCTGTACTCATTAGCCGCCTCGCCTCCGAAATCTGTCTCGCTCTTGGGGCTTTGGGACGCTTAGTAGCAAATCTGTGTAGCCCAGAATCTTTAACCTTTCTCTCCACGCGATTCCTCTAGATCTAGATGAACTGTGTTCTCCCTCCAAAAGAGAGCAAGCCCCCCACCTCATGTGCTCGCGCGCTCACACTCACACACACACACACACACACACACACACACACACACACACACACACGAAGTATTCTCCATTTCGTAGCACTCTTCCCCTGCCCCCTGCCTAGGGGGGCTTCAAGCAGATTCCAGTCCCGTAAAACAAACAAACACGGAGGCTGCAGAGGCAGCCGCAGCGCCAGCGGCAGCGGCAGCACAGCTGGGCTGTTGAGCCCGAGGCTTCTCCTCACTTTGTAACTTGTGGAGCCAGGCTGGAAATCACCAGGGCGAGAGAAGAAACCAAGCGGCCCCGAGAGGGCCCAGAGAGGACAGGCAGCGATAGAGAGAGGGAGTGAGGGAGGGGGGCGCGCCAACTTCTCGGCTTTACCAGTGCCCCGGGAAGCAGGCAGTCTGCGAAGAGAGAACCACTCGAGGCTGAGAGGGGCTCACCGCACTCCTTCCTCTCCTCCTACTCCTCCTGGGCAGGCGGGCAGCTGAGCAGGAGCCGGTCAGCAGCTCAGCTCGGGGCTCTCCTCGAGCCCACTCGAGAGTAGCTGTGTGTGTGGAGGTCAGGGGCACGGCTCCCTCCCCCCCCACCCCACGCCCCCGTCTGCAACTCTGGATGAGGGCTGTCTCCGAGGTCCCAGTCTAGCTGCGCTGCCCCGATGCCCCGATGCCCCTCGGTCCCTCTCTCCAGTCCAGCTGGTGCGCGCCTGCTTTTGGTCCGCCTGCCCACCCCGGGCCGCCCCGATGTGCTTCCAAGTCCCCATCCCAGCCGTAGTCGGAAGGCAGGCACTGATGTTCTGTGTCTATGTACATGTGGGCACGCTCGCCCGCCGAGTCTGTGGTTTCCCCAGGCTTGAGGGAGGCCGATGGGTCGGCGGGGGGCTAGAGGTACCCCTCGGCCGAGTCTGCGCGCTGCCCCCTCGGTCCGCCCTCGTCCTCTGCCTGCCCTGAGGGCCGCTCCCACTGCCCACCTACCCATCAGCCCAGGCGGGCCCATCCGAAGCCGGGCCGCCTTCGCTTACCTTGGACACGAGGAGCGGCTCGCCGTGCTCGAGCCCCCCCTTGAGAGTGAAGCCCCAGGGCGCGCCCCCCTGCAGCTGCACATGGGCGTATTGGCAGGCCCCCGGCCGGGGCTCCATCCTGGCCCCTTGCCCCTCTCTGCCCTCGCCGCTGCCCCCGGGCTCCATGGCGGCCTCTAGCCGCTCCTCCGAAGCGCCGCCACCATCGCACCCTACCGCTGCCCCGACAGCCCGGGAGGGCTGGCCGCGCTACGCCCCCGCTGCCCCCGCGCCTCCGGCCGCAGCCGCAGCAGCAGCGCCGCCCGCCGCAGCGCAGGGAGGGCACGGGTGGCAGGGCCAGGGAGGGCAAGGCACTCAAGGAGAGTGGGGCAGAGGAGGAGGAGGAGGAGGAGGAGGAGGAGGAGGAGGAGGAGGAGGAGGAGGCCGTGGCGGCAGCACCAGCGGCAGCACCAGCGGGACGGGACAGGGAGGGGCGGGGCAAGGAAGCGGGGCAGGGCCAGGGCTGCCTCCAGAAGGAGGGAGTGAGGGAGGGAGGGGAGCTCAAAAAGACCCGGGAGGCCGGCCCCGGAATGAAAAAGAAAAAAAAGAGCCGGGAGGGCGGGGAAAGGCGTCTAATGGACAAGGCGGTGGAGCAATGGGAGGGGACGGCCGTCCCGGCCTCGCCTCGCCTCGCCTTGCTCGGCCTCGCAGCGGTGGTTACATTGTTTCCTTCCGTGGGGGGCCTCCCCCCTCGAGGCACGCCCTCCTCCCCTTTTCCCGGGTCCCAAGGGGAGGGCCGATCGTGGGGCGCGCTAGTTCCTAGCCTCTCCCCCAGCTTCTTCACAGGGACTTTAGGAAAGTATGCGGGCCGTTCGTTCCCGTGCGGGGAGTCTCGGGCGCCCACCCCGCCTCCCCGCCCTGGACTTTCGGGGCGGGAAGGTGGAGGAGGCTGGGAGAGGAAGGCGGCCAGGGGAGCCGGCCCCGGGTGGGCAGATTCCTCTCCCTGCGGGCCCCCCACCCCCCACGAACTGGAGGCTCCCAGTGCAAGGATTGAGTTGATCCTAGTTTACAAGCGGGAAAATTGAGGCTCAGAGAGTTCATGGAGTTGGGTCAACCGCTCGTCTTTACTACTCTTCCCCCCTCCGCATTCGACTAAGGAAACTGAGGCGAGCGGGGGTAAATAATTTGCCCAGGCTCACACAAGTAGGAAGCAGCATTAGAACCCAGGTCCTCTGACTTTAGAGCTTACTTACACTCTTGGCACGGCCTGGCACGGCCACCTCTGACAACCCCAAAGATAAGGGTGAAGAGGCCCCCTTCCGGGACGCCTGACAAGACTCCCCCTTGACCCTATTTCACTCCAAACAAAAAGCAGTAACGGGAAGTTAAGGCAGTGGAGCCAGGGCATGGAGCCAAGGTCAGTGCGGGCCCTATGGCAGGGGGCACTCGGAGCTCCAGGCTCTCCCAAGAACAGCTAGCCGAGGACCGGGCCTGACTTCACCTGAGCTGCAAACCTTGGTCCCTTTGCCAGTCATTTAGGGTCATTTCGGAAGCAATGGAGCTTCCTGGAGTGACTTGTCTCTGACTAGGGGAAAGGGTATTGAATTTGTACTTAGAGACCCTGAGATCAAATCCGAATCTGGAACCTCTTCCTTTTGTGCCGCTGGGCCTCCCCTGGGAAAAGGAAGGGGCTGCACCAGAGCCAAGATGAGGCATCTTTTCTGCAGACCATTTTCAGAAGGAAATGCCCGATTTCAGGTAAAGCAGAGCAACGAGAACAAAGCTGCCGATTTGGATGCTATCTCAGGCCCAGGGAGCCCCGGGACGAGGGAAGAAGCCTCAGAGGCAGGTTTCGAACTCTCCCCCCACTCCCCCACCCCACCCCCACCCCCGCCTGGGCAATTTGGACATCTCCAATCCAGAGCAGTGGGTGATGGGGCCAACGATCGCTGTGGAGCACCGCGCCCGACCGCCTGTTTACGCAGGCGGCTGGCGGCGGCCGATGCGTGGCAGGACGCCTGCAATCAGTTTCCTGGCTGAGGCTTTGCCTACTTCTCCTTGCCCTCCTACAGGTGTTAGAGATGTTACAGATGCCCTGTGACTTGCTCAAGGGCGCGTAGCCCCCAAAGCTGGGCCGGGAACCCAAGTTTTCCCAACTCCAGCTCCAGCCCTGGATTCTCAGCATCCTGTAGAGAACAGTTCCCAGAAGGACGGGAAACGTTGTTCCCGAGAGGAGAGCCGAGACAAAGGTGGTCAGGGGAAGGCGAGCGAATTTGTCTCTAAATATGGCTACCGTTTGCAGTGAGCTTTTCTCCTGGTCCAAATCTGCCACTGAATCAAAGTGGGTTTGTTCTCCACAGACACGCGTAATCAAAGCAAGAGCAGCGAGGGCACCCCATGCCACACACTTAACTAGCCCCTCACTGAGCTCCTTCGTGCCTCAGTTTCCTTATCTCTAAATTGGTAGGGCTAGAGTCCAAGGCCTTTAAGATTCCTTGCAAACACACACACACACACACACACACACACACACACACATTCCCAGCAGAGGGGCCCAAGCAGGTGCAAAGCAATATTTAACCAGCAGTTAGATGGCTGGTTTGAACTGAGGACCATGACCTCCATCCCCTAAGCCTAAGGAGGTGGTGGTGTAGCATCGGGGTGGGAGTTGCTCTCTGCACATGCCCTGGCTGTACGCCCCAGGACATGTGCCCCTGGCCTACGATCCCTCTGGGTGCCTTGTCTTCCTCTTGATGGTGTGTGCATTTGTGAAAAATCGTGCTCCCCAAAGGAGCAATGTTCACTTGGAGCTATACCCCTTATTCCAATCTAAGTCTCCATCCAGCTGTCAAACTAATATTTCGAAAATGCAAAGAGGCTTCTCTGTGTCTGTCTGTCTGTCTCTGTCTCATCCCCTCACACACACTTCCTCTCTTAATGCCAGTGTTTTCCCACTTCCCCTAGCATGAAAAATAACCTTCTCTGTTTGGTATTTAAAGCCCTTCCCAAGCAAACCCTTCCTGGCTCTCCAATCTTCTCACACATGACACCAGTTTTGTTGGTGGCCTAGCTGATCTGCTTACCTTAACACTTCCTGCTCGCTCATCTCCCATCTCCATGTCTCTGAATCAAAATCCTCCATTCCTGGAATGCTCTCCCTCCTCACCTCCCAGAATTTTGGGTTCCCTTCAAGAGAGCTCAGAAGACACCTGCAGGAGGCCTTTCTTAGTCCCCCAGCCACTAACAATCTCATCTCTAAGGTGACTTTCCTCCTACTCTGTGTGTATGTTGTGCCTACCTATTCATGTACAATCAATACACATGTCTTAAGTGCTTGACACTTCATCTACCCCTGGAATGGAAGCTCTTTGAGGGCAGAGGTTCTTTTTGATTTCTCTCTACATAGTGGGCACTTAAATACTCGTTGCTTCCTATGCAGTAATCTCATTATTTAATGACAAGTTGAACAATCAGAGTAACTTATTGTTACTACAATATTTGATTAAATGTTTTTCTTTTGCACCAATTGTACTCTCTGTCAACAGACCAGTGGGGGATTGGGAGCTGGGAAGGTTTTTTGGCTGTTTATTTGGGGTTTTCTTTTTAGTAGATGCTAACCCCCAGAGTATCGTGAACTTGGCATTGCCATTGTGGAGATCCCACATGTGAACGGGGGTGTTCCCAGGGCTACAGCCACTTAAATTAAGAACATACATGCTGTTGACTCTAGATGCTCATGTATGTAGCTATCTGCCATGTGGCTCCCTGGGGGTGAGCCTGGATTTCCCCACTTTGGTATTATAACCAACTTACAAACTTCCTGACTAGCAGCATTGTTTGCCCTTCTGAACAAACCCACATGACACAGTATCTCTTAGAAAGACCAGCAATGAACAAATAGGTCACTTTAAGTCAGGGCATGGTCTGTTCTGTCTTCTTCTCTGTAGGTGCCTAGGCTTTGAGACCCAGTGGATCTATTCTCATCAATACTCTGCCCTCAGACATGTTGGGTTAATATTTTCTATGTCTCAAATTTGACCTGGATAAATCTCCCTTTGAGATAGAAATTTACAGGCCAAACCAAGCCAACAAGCATTTAGTAAGCACCTATGTGCAAAGCAACAGAAGTCAGTGGGTCAAAAAGTGCCCTTGGATTCAGGAAGCCCCCGGTTCAAGTCCCACCTCAAACACATATTGATTGGCCAGTGAGCTCTGAAAAATCATTCAACCTCTCAGTCTTAGGGAACCATCTTCAGACTTGGAGAGAAGGTCCAATGGGCATGGGTAGAGAGAGTTCCCCCTACAGAAGAAATCACAAGGCTAGACCAAAGAAAAGGCATTTACCAAGTGCTGATTGTGCACCAAGCCCTGTCCATCTGGGGCTAAGCCCCAGAAATACAGATCACAATGTGAGAATGGCCCATGGCGGGTAAAAGATGAAAAATGGCTGAAGAAACAGTGGTTTGAGCTTCAGAGCATATCAGTTCATTAGGCAGTGCTGCCAATTGGCCAACAAAGTGGGACCAGGCCTCCTCGGCTTAGGGCCAGACCCTGAAGACAGGGGGAGATAGCCTTTTATACATTAAAAACAATTCCTCAAATAAGACCAATTAGTAAAAAGGAAAGAATACAACATTAGGTGATCTGATTTCTAACATTAGCCCTTTTCCAAGGTGGAAGGGGTAGAGTGAATAGGTACCATTCCCTGAAATAAGAAAAGGAGGTGTCCCCTTCCCCCCAAGGGTCTGGGAACAAGCAAAGGATCATGGATGAAATCACTAATCAGTACAGGGCCAGTTTTCAGATAAGACACATGGGCTGCTTGAGATGGACAACTATAAGAAAACTCCATGTACCAATCTTTGGATCTGACCTGGGTGCTGATCAACATAGTTTGGCCATGCTATAGCCACGTCCGTAGCTAGGAGGTGGAAGAGCCCGGATGTGAACCCAGTTCTCTGGACCCTCTTTCTCCACTTCTTGGGGGCAATTAACCACACGCTGCCTCGTTCTCTCTAGGGACATTATTGATTTTTTTCTTGTCTTGCTTTCTCAATGATATTGTAAGCCTCTTGAGGGCAGGGATCATAGATCTTTCCCTACCCCTAGAACCTAATTCAATAAATATCTGTTGATTCTCTGACTGGTAGAAGTAAGAATTAGAAAGCCAGGTGAAAGGGTATCCTGAGGAGATTCATCTGTCCTAGGCTCAGAGAAGAAAAGGGGGAGAGGCACAAAAAGCATCAGCTTGGCTAAGTAAGGTGGGACTCAAGAAGCCCAGGATTCTAGGCCAGGGGGCTCCACACTGGGGTCCTAAGAAGTGATTACTGTGGTGATCTGGGAAGACTGGACTGCCATCATCCGGTGAGCAGGAAGGATGGGAGGGGCTGGGAAGCCCCACAGAAATTCAGGCATAAGGTAACTAGGGCTTAGTGCTGGCAATGGACAGGAAAAGACAGAACCAAGAAGTATTTGGAAGTGAGCAATGTGAGGAGCCACGTGAGAAGAGGATTACACGATTCTAGCTGTAGTTAGAGCTGGGAGGAACCGTACAGCTCATTTGGTCTGACCCCCTCTTTTTACAAAGGAAGAAACTGAAGAGACAGTGGGGAAGGGACTCCCTCAAGGTCACACAAAGAATTAGAGCCAGAGGCAACCAGTGGCTCGTAGAGTGTGGAGCCCGAGAGTCTTCGAGAGAAATGGGCTAGGCATCTCAGCCCCAAGCTTTTAGCTTGTCTTTGTACCCCCAGTACCCAGCGAGGGGGCCCAGCTGCATTAAGCACTTACCAAATGCTGATTGGTTGGTTGGAGCTGGAGGTGATTGGACAGTTCATTAGAATCCAAGTATTTATTAGCACCTAGTGTGTGCCAGACCATGTACTAGGCACCGGGGCTACAGAGACAAAAAAAAAAGGCCCTGCCCTCAAGGACCTTCCATTCTACTGAGGGAGCTCCAACACACACACACACACACACACACACACACACACACACACACACACACCCCATTTGTGTCATTCAGTCAACATTTACTAAGAGCTCCCTATTCTCCAGAAACCCACTAGGGAAAGATCCTCTCCTCTTGACACCCTCGCCCCTGTGAGCTATCACTAATCACACCTTACTAAGTCCCAACCCTGGATGACTGCCACTATTCACCATCTTCCATCCTATTCATTGAACGGAGCTGGAGAAAATAAAGTGTGCAGACAAAATCCACTACATCTGAGTTTTCCTCCCTAATGTATGCAGCTCTTCCCAACTTTCTCCTCTCCTCAAGCTTCCCACAGCACCAACTTCTCTCACTCTCTCAGCTGACACCATTTCTGGAGAGCTTCCTCCTCTCCCCCTCTCATATCATTCCACACTATTTCCACCTTCACCCTTGCGTCACGCTAAGAAGTGACCCTTCTCCATGCCAAGGTTAACCCCTCTCCATGCATAGGCGATCCCATGCCTTCCCATCTTCTCCAGCAGATTGCCGCCCTCATCTTCAGTCAGAGCTACTTCCCTGCAACCTACAAACATACCCAAACCTCCCGATCCTAAAAAACCCCCCTTGACTCCCAGACAGCTTTCCTCCCCTCCTCAGTCCAGCTCCTTGAGAAGGCCTTTGTTGCTGGTGCCTTCACTTCCTGCTTTCTTCATTTCTTCTTAACCTTCTGCATTCTGGCTTCTCACTTTATCACTTGACTGATACTGTTCTCTCCAAAGTTACTGTTGCTATTCACTTATTCTTCAGTTGTGCCTGACTCTTTGTGACTCTGTTTGAGGTTTTCTTGGCAGAGATATTGGAGTGGTTTGCCATTTCCTTCTCCAACTCATTTGACAGATGAGGAAACTGAGGCAAACAGGGTTAAGGGACTTACCCAGGGTCACACAGCTAGTGTCTAAGGCCAGCTTTGAACTCAGGAAGATGAATCTTCCTAACTTCAGGCTGGGCTAAGCCACCTAGCTGCCCCAAGGCTACTATGAATCCCTTAAGGGCCAAAGCTAATGGCCTTTTCTCACTTCTCCTTCTTGAGCTCCCTGCAGCCTTTGCCACTGTCCGTCAGCCTCTTCTCCCTGACTCACCTCCTACCTGTCTGACCATTCCTCAAACTCCTTTGATGGATCTTCCTCTAGCTAATTAGAACTCCCCCCCCCCAAGACTGTCCTGGGTCTCTCTCTCTCTGTGCCATCTCACTTGAAGGCCTCCCCAGCTCCTCCAAATT
>CM053602.1:2645163-2700037 GCA_028646575.1 Pseudocheirus occidentalis | reverse complement strand
GAGGGCTCTGAAGCAGCCCAGTGGAGGCCACTGCTGCTTTCAGCTATTCCTGCTGCCACAGCCACCTCCCACTACTTCCTTGCCCTGGGAGCAGTTTGGCCAGACCCACTCTTCTCCTCCCAAGTTAGCAAAATCCACTGACCTTTCTCTTAGCCTTTTTTTCTTTTGGCCTGATAAATGTGGTAACTGTGCCTCCAGTGCAGCCGATCTGTTCTCCTATAGACGCTGCTCCCCACCCGATGCCCTGGGGCTTGAGCCGGCAGGCGTTTTGGCCACAGCTCCCAGACTGCTGCAAAGAGCCCCACCTGCTGAGCTGCCTGTAGCAACAGATGTGCTTTCTGTCTTTTGGAGAGTTTTGGAGCTTGAAAATCTGTTTAGAGTCCCATTTTATGAGTTTTTAACATGTTTGTGTGGGAGCTGCAGTGCTTTGCTGCTTCTACGCTGCCATCTTGGCGCCGCTCCCCCCTCCCCAGATCATTGTTATAGGAGTGGTAGAAAAGGGAACTAATTAAGCTTTATTCCACAGGGGTTATTTTGGGGACATCAGGAAATCAACAGTGCTGGTGTGTGGAGCAAAGGGGTGGTAGAGAGCCAGCCTATGTGCTATGAATGTTTGAGCATGGAAGGGTCTTTGGCTCCTAGATTTAAAAGCTGGAAGAATCTTTGAGGCCATCTCATCCAGTGTCCTGGTTCTGCAGAGGCCCAAGGGAGAGAAGTGAACTGTTCCTGGTCACACTACTGGTAAGTGGTAAACCTCAGATCTGCTGAGCCCAAATCAAGTGGCCCCCAGCATATGTTTCAGGTGTGGGCAGCTATGTGTTCTCTTTCCTGCCTCCTGGATTTGAACATTGACATTCAACCAAGCATCATTTGCCAAGTTACTTTGGTGGCCCTACCTACACTCTGACATTAGCTTGACCCCAATCATTCAGTAGAAATGTTTGGGATTTAGTAATGACAAGCAACTGCCAACTCTGAGGAAGTTACATAGGCCCCTCCTCACTCTTAGCACCACAAAACAGGCATTCATAGGCTGCAGCTTCTCATGAAGGCTTGTTTAGGTTCAGGGCCAATCATGGGATCTGATAGCTGGGAGGAGGGAGGCCTGGGGCCCCCACAGCTTTTCTTTGGGTCTCTGAGCTTCAGACGCATCCTTGCCATTGCAGATCCTCCTTGGTCTTGGAGGCATCCTTTGGATTGGGCAAGATCTAAGGTTGACATGATCGCCTTCAAGTTCCTCAACTATTCTAGACCTGCATCTCAAGTAGGACTAGAAGTGAAACAGCTGTCAGTGGGAAGGAGGCTGGGCATCATTGACCAGGGCCGTCTCATTAGGATTTGGGGCAAGAGTCAAGTCCTGGTTTTGCCACCAGTTGAATGTATGACCTTGATCCGATCCCTTCTTCTCTCTTGCTGGCCTTTCTGGCCTGTGAGGCCCTCCCCGCTCCAGATCTCACCCTGATGACATCACCGAGTGGCAAGGCTGAGGAGTAACAATATTAGCAAGTTCTCCAGACATCTTCTTTTCTTTCTTCTTCTTCTTCCATGAACACATAGCTAGGTCCAGAAGAACAGGCATAAGGAAGCCACTTGAGTCTGCATGGCCTGCTTCCACTGAACTGGGACCTAGCACCACATTTTATATCATTTATACCTGATACATGAGCCCCCTTCAGGGGATTCACTATTGCCTGAAACAACGAGACCTATCTGTAGAAGCCCCTTGAAGGTAGTCTTCTTCAGTACTTCTGTATTTCGGTCCCCAGTCCTGAGCATGGGGCCTCGAACATAGTAAGTAAGCTTAATTGAGAAGCTTGTCACTCCTTTGTTCATTCTGGTCTTTATTCATTTGTCCATTCATTGGGGGGGGGGTGCGGGGTGCCTGTTTGCTTCTGCTGTGTCCTCAATTCTGGAAGGGGAGCCCTCGAAGGGATGTTTGTTGGTGCCTCAACACAGGAAAAACCCTGACCTGGCCAGGTCTTTTACTTGCATGTCTGAGAACCCAAGTCCTGCTTAGCAGCAAGATCCTTGGGGAGCTGCTTTGTCCATACTAGATGTGGTTCACCTCCCCCCAGCGCAGTTACCTTGTTGGTCATTGGCCAAAATCACACTAAAGAAGGCAGGCACTCTCTGATGTCAACATTCTCTCCAGCTGCTCAGATTGCAACTTTTCCATGGCTGCCAAGCTCCCATCAGTTTGTCCCAGAGCTCTTCCCTATAAACGGCAAACACTGCTCTTGCCAGTTCCAGAGGAGCGTGCAGTGGGTTGGGTGGCCCTCACCCTTGTTATGTGTGATGAGTCCCTTTTTCTTCTTGTCATTAGTTCTCTGCTCTCCTTTCTGTTGCTCCTCCTCCACAATCCCTGGCCTCAGAAGCTACGGGGCTCCCAGATTCCTGTCTGTATGGTGCCATCAGAAGAACTGGGGGTTAGAAAGATGGGCCTGTGTTGCCAGGAGAAAGTTAGGGCATCTTCGAGCCCTGGTCAGTTTGCCGAAATCCACCATCTATAGTTCTGTCTCTCTCCTGCTTAACTAGAGCCCGGCTCTTTGTTGATCTTAGGGGGCTGTCCAATCCATCCGACTGCGGGCCAGAGGCTGGCCCCTGGCCATTCTTCATCTACTTAATTATCTCTGTGTGGGCGATTGGGCATTACACATCCCAACATTGAAATTACCATTCATGGTTGGCTTCAGAACAATGTGATTCTTGGTACCCTCTATTCTGTTTGATGGGCAGCTGGGCAGCACAGTGGATACAGCACAGGACCTGAAGTCAGGAAGATGAATCTTCCTGAGTTCAAATCTGGTCTCAGACATTTACTAGCTAGGTGACCCTAGGCATGTCACTTCACCCTGTTTGCCTCAGTTTCTGAACCTGTCAAATTAGCCAGAGAAGGAAATGGTAAACCACTCCAGTGTCTCTGCCAAGAAAATCCCAATGGGGTCACAAAGAGTCAGACACCACAGAAATGACTGAATAACAACCCTCTTTGCTGTTGCCGTCATTGAGAAGGTGAGGGAGCCATAGCTAACTGGGGATTGTCTGGATTTTTCTCCATGTCATGGTTGGCATGGCCTGTCTCCTGGTAGCTCCCTTTAGAGCCGACTCTGTCCACACTTAGCCCTGCTGGGCCTTAGCACCCTCTGTCTCCAAGTTGGTAGGGCGTGCCAGAGGTGTAGTCCATGGATCACCCCCCCCTTCTCTCTCCCATCTCATTGCAATGGGGGACCAAGTGTCCCTGTCCTCTCCGGGATCCCCTTCTCTTCACCCCAGCATCCTCAAAGATCCAGACAAGACTGTCTGGAAGCCAGCAAACTAACTCTGCTCTCTCTTGGTCATAGTGACTCATTGTGCCCAGGGCGTGGTAGGCAGAGGGCAGAGGCTGGGACCCATAGAGGCCTTCCTGTCAGGGTTTGGGCTAATCCTTGGGAAGAACCCCCTCACTGAGCATTGGAGGCCAAACTTTCACAGAGGCAGAGGTGTAGAGGCCCCACCCCCAACGGGAGAGCAACATGCCCCATCTCTAAGAAGTAGAAAGTCTTTCCCCAAGAGCAGCAGGACTACAGGAGAGGCCACTAATGATTAACCTGGGCAATGGAAAACTGGTTTGCTTTTTGGACCCCCCATGGAGGTTGAGAACTAAACAACAACAGGCCAGAGAACATTGCCTTCTCCTTTGGAAGCTGCCTTCTTTGCCCTTGGCCCACTTAACGATGCCTTTCATCCTCCACTGGCTGAGTCAGCCATGGTCAGGGCAGCAGCTCTGTATCTCAAGGCTGGCTCAAGGAGTGCCTGCCAGGGCTGAACCCCACTGGGTGCTCTCGGGCTTTGCCTTTTAAGCGGCCACTGCCTGGGCACAGGAGAATGGAAGCTTTAGGGGTCAAGGACCATCCTGAGGCAGCTTTGTACCCCCAGTGCTGAGTCCAGCGCCTGCTACCCAGGAGGCACTTGATAGACAGGACTGAACTGAATCGAATCCGTTTTTCAGGGGCTGAGCAGGCAGAGATGTCACACCTCATGTATCTTGGGGAAAGACCAAGCAAAAAGCTCTCCTGTAGCACAACTTAGTATCTGCTGTTGGAGCAAGGGGGCCTGTCCTATGTGCTTTGGAAGGCCCCGATATGTCACACAGGGGTCACGGGGAGGGAGTGCAGAAGAATGGGTAGAGTCAGGAAGGTCCGTGTTCAGACTGCCTTCAACACGTTTAAGATGTGTGACCCTGGATAAGTCACTAGCCATCACCAAGTCTTAGTGTTCTCCTCTGTAAAATGGGGAGAGAAATTCTGGCCTGTTTGGTAGGATTGCTGGGAAGTTTGTGTATCGAAGGCATGCCAACCTTAAAGTACCATGATCACATCAGTGAGATGCCAGAACCAGATGCCAGAATTGGAATTGCTACTAAAACAAATGGAGAGGAAGTGTTCCAGGCAGGGGGTATGAAAAGATATGGAGGCAGGAGATGAAATCCCCAGTTCTGAGAACAAGCAGGCCAATTTGGCTGGAACAGACACTACATGTCGGAAGTTAAAAGGGACAGCTCATGTGTTTTGTGATGGAGGGAATGGGGAACCACTGGAACTTCTTGAGCAGCAGAGTGACTTGCTTTAGGAAGATGACTCTGTTGATTGGGTGGAGGCCAACTTGTCATCTTCTGGAGAGAAATGCATAGAGTGAGGGGATGGCAACACAATGGGGAGAGTGCTGAGTCTGAAGTCAGGAAGACCAGAATTCAAAGCCACCCTCAAACACTTCTTGGCTGTGTGACTCTGAACAAGTCACTTAACCTCAATCTCCTCGACTATAAAATGGGGGTCATCATAGTACCTATTTCCCAAGTTGTGAGGATCCGAGATGGTATTTGTAAAAAAAAAAAGCACTGAACACAGTGCTTGGCACATAGGACCCACTATAGAAATGCTTGTTCCCTTCCCTTCTGTTTTTCCCACTCAAGTAGGCTCCCCCTACCCTAGTAGCACCAGAGGTGAGTGCCTCAGTTACCCACAGGACTGGGAGCAGTAGCTTAGAGGGAAGCTCCCCCACACGCCATCTGTCAAGAGAAGGGGGCCCTGGGCTGGACTGCTCCCAGGCCTACCACCCAGGCTTTGGCTCATGTCCCATGGTGCTAGCTGCTTTCTATCTAACAGCCTTTTAAATTAAACGACCAAGCACTCATGGTCCATGGCAGGGGCATTCACTATATTCACTAGCCCACACTGTATGCTGGGAGTCTGAGTGCCTGGCTGAGCCCTCACCAAACTGTGACATGAATGGTGCTTCCCTACTTGGCTCTGCACTGACACCAGCTGCTGCCCACGGGCAGCCTTGCTCCCTTCTCCCTGGCCCTCAGTAGGAGTTTCTGTTCTCAGCCAGCAGGCCCATGGTAGCCCCAAGAAGCAGGTGGGCTCTCTGCTGAATGAAGTAACAAAGAAGAGAGCATTTCCTGAGTGCCCATGGCACGCAGGGAGCTTACATTCTATTTTTGAAGAGCACCCATGAGCTGAGCTAGAAACAGGGACAGGATATGGTTTGGGAAGGGCCAGGAAATGGTGGCAGAGGCCCAGACTGGGTAAGGTGAGCCCAGGGACCCAGGTAGGTGCACAGCCTGGCACACTGAAAACTACCAATTAATTGCCCAGATCCATTCCGAGGTTCATACAGCTAAGCTCAAGCAAAACTGCTTTGTCTTTGGAGCTTTACTAATGGTTTTGTTGACACATCGGTTGGAGGCCTTGCTTTGCTTGGCGGTCCCTGCTCTGGTGTGGCCCTTCCCAGCAGGCCATCCTCTCTCATGAGGAACAAAACATAGAAAACAAGGCACTTTGGCAAAACTAAGCAACCCAATCAGCTGTGCTTGGCAGGAAATGCAGTATTGCACCTCAATAAAGAAGGGGAGCTGGGGCACTTGTGGCTCTGTCCTGCTTGATGCCTGAATGGCATTGAGGGTGACAGAATAGAGTCTGGCAGTCCTCCTCCCAAACCAGCTGTAGCCGAGGTAACTGAACCCCTTACCCTTCTCTTAGCTGGGGGTCCCGAAGAAATAGCAAGCCATGTAGGAGACATGCCCTGAGTGACAGGAGGAAGCTGACCCATAGTCAGTCAGTCAGTCAGTCAGTCAATGACTCCCACTCCCAGGCCTTTTCTCATTTAGAATAGCTCTGGTATCACCTTATAGGGGATCAGAAGGGGGCTTAGAGATTCATCTGCCACCACTCCCAGCCCCAGTTATAGAGACCAGAGTTCTTTCCCTCTGTCTGTCTGTCTGTCTGTCTGTCTGTCTCTCTCTCTCACACACACACACACACACACACACACACACACACACACACACACACGGACGGCTCTTTCCTGGCTCCTACATGTAGACCTTTCTATCTGTCTCCCTTTCCCTACTATATGTGGGTGTCCCTGAAGTACACACTCCACTCACTCTGACTTCTGTAGTTCCACTTACACATGCTACCCAGGCTTGAAATACCCTGCAAAGCTGCAAGGTGGCTTTGGCCTAGAGTAAAGTGACCTATCCAAGGTCACACCACCAATATCATTATGGAATGTCAAAGCTTGGAGAAACCTTGGAGATCATCCAATTACAGCCCTGTCTTTCATCAGAGAAGGCTAATGGAGTCCAAAGGCAGGAAGGGACTTTCCCAAGGTCACACAGAAAGTTTGTCAATAGAATGGCAACACTCAAAGGGGCCTTGGAGGTGATCTCATCCAAATTTCTCAATTTCTACCTAAAGAAATGAAGGAACAGAGAGGGCAAGGCCTGTTACTAATTTAGAGGCAGGTGAGCCTTGGATGAAAGACACTGAGACATTTAGTCTGAAGAAGGAAAGATTGAAGGGGCTGCAGCAGCCATCTGTCACAAGAACTTGGCTTTTTCCCTCCTTTTTGTCTTTGTATCCCCCCCAGTCAAGCACAATGCAAGGCACACAGGTGCTTAATTAATGCTTGTTGGCTGACTAACTCAAACACTGGAAGAATTAGAGCGACCCTGCCTGACCCAGGCAGGCGCAGGCAAGGGGGCACAGGCAGAACAGGAAGACTCATTGCCTATTGGAGACATCCCAAAGTGGGATGGGGGTCGGTCTCCTTGGAGGTCCTTGAGCAGACTGGATCACTTGGCCCACCTGGGAAGGTTCCCAAAGGGCCTGGCCCAGTAGCTGACTCCAAAGGCCTCTCCTCCCCCCCCCCCCAACTCCTGCCAATTCTGGGAAATGCCTTCCCCACACTCTTCTCATTTCCCAGGTGGGCCCACTCTTCAAGGCCCAGTGTAAAGCCCACTTCCTCCACCAAGCCTTGTCTGAGTTGTCCAGAATTCAGTGATTGCTCCCTCAGAGTTAGGGGCCTCACCACTAAGGGCCTCCTGGACGCTGCCTTTTGAACACCAGCTCTCTGTTACACAGGGCTAGGCCTCAGTTCTAGGGCCAGACTCAACCCAAAGGCTGGTGGCAGCTTCTGTACCAGAGGACTGACCACCACTGGGGGTGTAGCCACTGGCCACCTGATCCTGCCCTGGGTCACAGTGCTCCAGGACACTGAGAACTAGAGAGAGGCCTAGAAGACCCCCATACAGCAGCCTTGAGCACTGCTCTGCCAGGCCCAGGCAACGGCCCCAGGAGTCCTCCTTTTATCTCTCCCACAGCACTCCGTTGCTTGGCAGAGCGCTGGGTACACAGAATAATGACCATGAGCACAATGAGTGCTTATCTTTATAAAGGACTTTAAGGCTGGCAAAGCATTTCCCATCCCTTAGCTCCCAACAAACCTGAACTGAGGAAAGGATAAGGGACATGGCCAGGGTTACATGGCCAACAAGTGTCTGAGGCCCAATTGGAACTGGGGTCTTTTTGACTCTAAGTCTGGGGTAGAGGTCCACTAGGAAACCTGGCTGTGTCACACAAATGTGGACTGAACCCAGAGGCTCAGTGAGGCAGGCATGGGCCACAGCTGTAGAGCACAGTAGACTCATGTTAGCTGGTGGCCCCTTGGAGTACCCAGGCCTGGGCTGGGGGAATTAGGTCCAACATTCCAAGGAAGAGCCTCCACCCACTGGCCAAGCTCCTTCTAGGCCAGCCTAGTGTTTAAACACACCCACAATACCAACCTTCTTTCCTGGCCTCCCTCTCTGCTGCCTCCCTCTGTCCTCACCTCCCTCCCTGCATTTTCAGCTCCCCCTTCCCGCCCTCTCTCTCTTCCTCCTGCCTCCTTCCCACAGCCCCAGGGAACTGGCTGCCCGCAGGCAGTGAGACAGACAGACGCTCTTCGAAACCAAGTGGGGATTTTCCAGCCAGCTCCTGTTGTCTTCACTGGGAAAGAATGTGTGTTGTTGGCGTTGCTGCTCTTCTTGCTCTCCTCCCTGGCCCACTACTAGCCTCTCTCTTGCTACCTTCCTTCGCTGGCCTCTGTCTTGGCCCTTCTTCTTTCCTCCTTCAGACTGTCTCAACTCTCTGAAGGCCCCAAAGCCCAATTTCCTTCTAGAATTGCTGAGCAGTGGGAAGAGCTCAGGCTCAGCCATGAGCAGACCACCATCCATTCCAATCCAGGCTCTGCTATTTTCTGACTGTGTGGCCTTGGGGTACATCTCTTCTTTCAGGGCTACAGTTCCTCTGTAAGATGAGAGAGTTGGATGAGATGGCTTCTGACATCTCTTTACACCCTGATATTCTATGGTCCCATCCCTTTCCTCCTCAGTAAAATGGAGAGCTTCCAACTCCAAAGTGGAGGCTGCTCAGGGGCCTAGGGCCTACCAGGGCGCTGCCAGTTTTGTCCCTAGTGCCCCTTACCCCAAGACTTGGGTGACTCTTGACGTGTCAACACTCTGTCTTTGAAGAGGTGGGGCCCAAGACATGGGCATGGACTGAAGCAGTCACAGACTCCCAGAATGCTGAGCTAGAATCACAGAGCATTGGAAGGGAACTTGGATGTCACCTCTGTGTCAGAGGAGGCAGCTGAGACCTAGAGAAATGAAGTGATGTATGCCAAGGTCACTGAACTGGGCTGGGACCCCAAGGCCTGGGGCATGAGAAGAAGTACAAAGAAGAGGACTCTGTATTGCCAGACAACTTGTGGCTGAGCTCAGGGATCCCATCTCCTAATCTGGGTCTCTGGTGGCCCATGGCACCATTCAAGAAGGGCCAGACTGAGTGGGATTGGGGAGAAGCAGAGGGTGCCTTTGGAAAGGATCTTCACAGCCTATAGAGAGCAGACCCCCAGCAAGCTCTCCAGGGCCAGCTCTTCCCTCTGGTGCAGCTGAGGGGTTGGAGCCCACATGGCCCATTGCCCTCTTTCCCCAAGGAGCCAGGCCTCAGCCTGGGCACCGGGCCGTGTCACCTGGCAACAGGCCGATGATGTCACCCTGTCCTGGGGTGATCTTCATGGCCCACAGCTGAGCTCACATGTTGTGACTAGTGACCCGGGAGGAATGAGGCTGCTGGAGCAGAGTGGCCGAACACAGGCTCAGGGGGTACATGTGATTGCGCTACCCCCACTGCAGACTGCCCTCCCCCACATGAAGGCACACAAGCCAGCCTCAGTTCTGAGGCCACTGGTGCATCTGTAAAATGAGGGAGATGCTCATCAGATAAGCTCAGAGCTCCCTTTGGTGTCAGCTCCCAGAAGCCTGGGCTACCTCCTGACTGAGGCCTTTCTGGCCTCCTCCCATTTTCCATTCCCACCTTCTCCTCAGTCTCTGTGTATGTAGAGAAAGAGACCAGCTAGAGACGGGAGAGCACCATTGGACTTACTTGTCTGTCTTTCCCTACCCTGGAGGATGGGAGCTCCTTGTGGGCTCAGTTCCATGCCTGGCAGCCAGTAGGTGCTTCTGAAAAGCTTGTGCTGGATTGATGAGCAGCTACCTCCAAGGGAGAGAGCTGTCTCTTCCCCTCCCCTGAGGAATCAGGCCTCTTTGGGGCCACAGGCCACAAACATGAGCCTGTCAGTTGAGCCCCCAGGCTACTCCCAACCTGGAACCACAAGGCTCTGCTATGGGCCAGGCCTTGGGGGCTGACTGAGCCTGGTGGACCTGAGCTTCCTGCATTTGGCTCAGGGTGGTACCTCCTGAGGAACAGAAGGAGGGGCCAGTACTGCCCACTAGCATTTCAACTCAAGAAAAGCATTCACTCAATTGATCTCATTGTGCTTTAAGGCCTGGAGCAATTTTTTTCTTTGCAAACAGGCTATATGTGAGCCATAAATAACATGGGCAAAGTAGGAAGTGGCTGAAAGTTGTCTTCAGGATCCTTCTGTCTCTAGGCCAATGAAAGTGGGCTAGTTCCTGCCCTCTGGGAGTTTACATTCCGTTAACAGTAGGAGAAGGGGGCCAGGAAGGCCCAGAGATAGGGCAGATGGAATAAGGCCTGGTGTGGTTGACTGGAGTCTGGGAACAGCTGGTTGGACAAAATTAGGGCCTTTGCACTCACTGGCCCACCAGACAGAAGGGGGAAGTGGGGAGGGTAGGGAGGGAGAAGGGGAGAGAATAGAGCTACATTGAGTAGATTAGCTGGGGGTGGGAGGGAAGAAAGAGGGGGGGTTGATCTCTGAGTCCAGGCTTCAGAGTGTGGTGGTTTCCAGCACAGATGGGTACTGGGGAAGTTCCTTAGCAGGGTCCACCCCAGTCACACTCCAAAATAGGCAGCCACTTACTATGGAAAAGCCATCCATAACCCCTTCTTTGTATCTCCATCCTGCCTGCCATGGCAAAATCTGACTAAGGGGAATAAGAACTCTCTGGACAGTTTCTAGGCCCACCTTGGAAGGGTGAGGGAGGGAATTGCCCCTAGGGGCGCGGGGTAGAGCCTTAGCTCACCTAAGTCACAGACCAACGTCTTCCTCCCTTGCAAAATATCCTAGAGACCCAAAGCCAGGAAGTTAAGAGTCATATAGGCTGGACTGCCAGAGGAAGAGGCTGAGGCCTAGAGAGGTCAGAGTATCAGGATTTAAGCCCATGCCCTCTCACTCCACACTGGACCCTTTCCACTGCATCATGCTGCCTGCAGGCATGCTGGGGGGGGAGTTGGGTCACTGGTAAGCTCCAAATTGAACTAGCCATGGGAGCCCCCCCAAGAGTAAGCCAAGCCCCAGCACAGTTGCCCCTCCCTTACTAACTCCTTCAAATTGTTTGGCTCTGAGCCAGGGGAGCTAGGTCTGAACCAGAGCCAGATTCAGCCTAAGGGGTTTCAGTAAAGCTGGTCTAGCCTGGAAAGTTCATTGAAGGCTCACAGTGCATAGGGGACACTGAGTTCCTTGTACTAGACTTTATCCCTCCCCCACACAGCCATGCATAATTTCCTCACAGCAGTGCCAAGGCTCCAAGGACAGGTCAGGACTGGCAGGGTTTGGTGGGGGGTCCAGGATGTGAATAGCTGAGGGTGCAGGGATCTGGCATGCAGCCCATAGGCAGAACCCAGCAAAATAAGTGCTGAGAGTCGGGAGGGGGGGAGCAGGTGCCCCAGAGAAAACTGCTGAGAAGCTGGGTTCCCTCCTATTCTGGGCTCAGTCAGAATCTAGCCTGGAATTTGCTGGAGGTCTGGAGGGTTAGCACTTCCAAGGTGGTTTCTTCTAGAGTGTTGGATGCTAGGGCAGGAGACCTGGGTCAAATCGTGCCTCAGAGCCTCACTGGCTGTGTAATTCTGGGTACCTCTGTCATCTGTAACTGGGTAGTATAGTACCTGTAGTACTGACTGGGCAGGGTAGTTGTGAGGGAAGTGTTTGGGGCTAATGTCTTAGCCCAGTGACTAGACCTAGGGGGTCCCTGAATGCCATATGATAATAAACGATGCTCTGTAAGAAACAATGGATATTACTGATACCCAAACCAGAAAGAGCTAAAACAGAGAAGGAAGAGGGAAGACCAATTTCACTAACGAATATGGATGCAAAAATGTTAAATAAAATCTTAAAAAGGAGATGACAACAACATGTCACCAGGATCATACACTATGACCAGGTGAGATTTCTACCAGGAATGCAGCTTCAATATTAGGGAAACTCTGAGCATAATCGACCATGACAATAACAAAGCCAACAGAGGTCACATCGATAGATGGAGAAAACACTTTTTACAAAACACCACCCCCTTTCTATTAAAAACACTAGAAAGCACTGGAATAAGTGGAAATTTCCTTAAAATGAGAAGTAGTATCTCTCTAAAAATAACCCATCAACAACCATTATCTGTAATAGAGACCAACTACAGGCCTTCCCAATAAGATCAAGGGTGAAGCAAGGATGTTCATTATCAGCTCCTTTGTTCTAGAAATGACAGCTATAGCAATAAGAGAAGAAAAAGAACTTACAATAGGCAACGAGGAGACAAAGCAATCGCTCCTTACAGATGAGATGATGGTGAACCAACTAAAAATGAATTTAAAAAATGCAAACTTGAGTAAAGTTGCAGGCTAAATAAATTCACATAAATAAATTCACATAAATCATCAACATTCCTCCATATTACCAACAAAGTCCAGCAGCAAGAGATAGAAAGAGAAACTCCATTTAAAATAAATGCAGATAGTATAAAATACTTGGGAGTCTACCTGCCAAGACAAATCCAGAAACTATATGAGCACAATTACAAAATATTTTTCACACCAAGTCAGATCTAACAACTGGAAGAATATCCATTGCTCCTGGGTAGGCTGAGCCAATATAACAAAAATGATGATTCTGCCTAAATTAATTTATTTATTCAGTGTCATCCCAATCAAATTACCAAAAACTTGTTTTACAGAGCTAGAAAAAAAATCATAACAAAATTTATCTGGAAAAACAAAAGGTCAAGAATATCAAGGCAATCAATGAAAAAAAATGTGAAGGATGGTAGCCTAGAAGTACCAGATTCCAAACTGAATTACAGAGCAGCAATCATCAAAACTATCTGGTACTGGCTAAGAAATAGAGGAGTAGACCAATGAAATAGATCAGGTACACAGTACACAGTAGTAGGTGACAACAGTAATCTAGTGTTTGACAAACTCAAAGAGTCAATATTTGGGGACAAGAAATAATCATTTGACAAAAATTGCTGGGAAAACTAGAAAGTAATTTGGCAGAAACTAGGTATAGACTAGCATTTTGCACTATATATACACCAAGATAAGGTCAAAATAGATACATGATGGAGACATAAAGGGTGATACCATAAGTAAATTAGGGAATAGTTTACCTATGAAATTTATGGATAACAGAAGAATGTATGACCAAACAAGACACAGAGAGTACTATGGGATATAAAATTCATAATGTTGAGTATATTAAATTAAAAAGGTTTTGCACAGACAAAACCAATGTAGCCAAGATTAGAAGGGAAATGGGAAACTGGGGGAAATTTTTACAGCAAATTTCTCTGACAAAGGCCTCATTTGTCAAATATATAGAGAACTGAGACAAATTGATAAGAATATGAGTCATTTCTCAATTGATCAATAATCAAAGAATATAAACAGATTTTTAGAAGAAATCAAAGCTATCTATACTCATATGACAAAATGCTCTAAATCACTATTGGTAAGAGAAATGCAAACTAAAACAACTCTAAACAGTAGCTTATCAGCTTATCTGCTTGGCTAATGCGACAGAAAAAGGAAAAAGACAAATGTTGGAAGAGATATGGAAAAATAGGGACACTAATGTGCTGTTGTTGAAGTTGTGAACTGATCCAACCTTTCTGGATACCCACCCACACCCTCTGTCTGTGTATACTCCTTCTAACTCCCCTAGTAGTGATAAAGTTAAAAGTTCCAAGTACCAGCTTCATGTGTAGGAATGTTAAAAGTTTAACCTTACTGAATCCCTTAGGATTTCTCTTTCCTGTTTGCCTTTTTATGCTTCTTTTGAATCTTGTATTTGAAAATCAGATTTTCTGTTCAGCTTTGGTCTTTTCACCAGGAATGCTTGAAAGTCCTCTATCTCATTAACTATCATCTTCCCTGAAAGGTTCTACTCAGTTCCACTAGGTAGAACATTCTTGGTTGCGATCCTAGCTCCTTTGCCCTTCTAAACATCATCATGCAGTTCCTCAGAGTTTACTGAGGCTCCAAATATGGTTTTTGGGGAGCTGCTCAGAGTTCTGGCTGGAGGTTGGGATCTGCTCCAGGCTTAGGCATCCAGTTAGGCCAATGCTGAGCCCACTGTTCACAAACAGGCTTTCATCCTCAGTTTGCCCTAAAAGTCAGAAGAGAAAAGAAGCTTGGCTCCCAGGAAAGGTGAAGTCAATAAACTCCTGCAGTAAGCAGAGTGTGGAAACTGAGGCAAGAAAGCTTCCACCTCTCAGTTCCCCAGGAAGTCAGAAAGCCTCTGGCTACCTCATTTGAGGCTTTCCAGAAGGCTTACCCCAGTAGCAGGGGAAGGGAAGACAGCTCTTGTGAGATCAAAGACAAATGTCAGCCTGTCTTGATTCTCTTTGACATCTGAGGAGAAACCCACAGAAAGACCGAGGGACCTCTAGTTCTTTCTGGGAGTTAACAGGACCATTCCAGGGATTTCTTTAAAGAGAAAACTCAGCCCTTCTCCTCAGATCCCACTGTCTATCTCCAGGGCTCAGCAGGAATCCAAAATCTATCCTCTTCCTCTGTAATCTCCAAGGAATTTCCAGGCAGAGTGACTAGATCTCCTGGATCAGGGAAGCCCATGACAAACAAAGAACGCCCATTGAAAATAAATAAGTGAAAATTTAAAAATAAATATTAAATTTTTTTAAAAAGAATGTCCATTGGTCAGAGTATGGCTTGCAGTTGGATGGGCACCCTGTAGAACTTGGTCCATCTATACCACTTCTTGGACAGACACCCAAAATGGACAACGAATGAGACCCAAAATAGGAGGGGAGGAATGAGTGGTGGCATGGCTCAGAAACTGCCTAGCACTTTCAATAATTCCAAGCTTCTCCCTGACACAAGACCACAACTTGTCAATGCCAATGTATTCCCAAAAATCGTACCTGGCTACAAATGATGGAACCATGGGACACAAGAGTCTCCCAAGAATCCAAAGTATAGAGGCTCCTAAGGGAAATAATGTCGAAGGACCTGGTGGATGTGACTTACTGTAACGTCAATGGGATTTAAGAGCTTCCCAGCCCATTAACAGGCCTCACTTGGAGCCTATTAAGGGAAGCTTGCTTAGGGGAGGCTTGCTTGTAGGAAGGCTTTCACACCTTTTGCTAGTTTTTAATTAGGCACTGAGTCAATAGGGTTGTGAGGCCTTCTGGCTCTGAGAAATGTGTATACACATACACATATATACATACATATATATATATATTTATATTTATATTTTATTTATATTTATATTTATATTCTGAGTTGATGTTTTGCTTTGGGGACTCACTTATGAGAAGGATCTTGGGATCCCTGGTCAAGATTCTGAATGGCCATATATTCAGAGCTCCCCAGCTGCTCATGTGTAATGGCTCTCTAGATCCAGGGATGTATGTAAAGTGTATAGTTGATTCAGGCTGTCAGTTGGTGTTTATTTCTCTGCTTGTATTTTCTCTGAAGTTCAGGGTGCTGACTTTTTCCCTGAACTAGTGAATGTAGTTTAAAAAGATTGTGGACCCCTTAAAGCAGCTGTCTTTCCCAGTAAAGCAGATCTAAGAACCAGTACTAGCAGCCTCCTGGGGATGCCAGTGTGGTTGCTGCTATACTTACCACAGCAGATAATTCACTTCTCTGTGCCTCTGTGTCCTCATCTGTGAAATGGGGATAATTTCCCCCATCTCATTAATCACATCTATCTCATCAACATATTTCAAGTCAACAAGCATTTATTCAATGTTTACTGTGTTCCAGATGTGTTCTATGCTAAACATGGGGGACATGAATAGAGGCCCTGTGTGTGTTTTAACTACTGTCTACTGTTATTATTAGTGCAAAGCCTCCAGAGCCATTTCTACCTAGGCCTGTGCCAGCTGCCTATGGGCCCCAAATGACTGATCCTGAGGGCATGGAGGCTAGCCACTGGAGAAATAGCCACTTCCCATCCCCCCCCATCACATATATGAGGAAAGAGAGTTCACTCTTTCTTTCAAGAGTGCTAGATCTGGAGTAAGAAGATCTGGCTTTGAATTCTGTCTTTATTGTTTATTGCCACGTGTGAGTCACTTTGGGCATGACCTTGGGCAAGTCAATCAATGTCCCTGTCCTACCAAGTGAGGGCATTAGCTCAGATAGCCTTTCTGGCTCAGATGACACAATCCTGTGAGATCTAGGGATGGAGAGTCCAAACTTTGAGATTTCAATGGCTCTGTGATACTGTTGCTGTGGGCACCTTATTCACATTTACAGCAATCCTAAAGCAGACTGAGAGCATTGAGTAAATGCTCATTGAGTAAAAAGGTCTTTCACCAGAACCTTGAACAGAAGGAGCTTCTCATTAGTGTGTGTGAAATCTGACATCAGGCAGAAGGGTAGCAGTGACCCCATCAGCTCCACATGAGACCTGAGCATCTCTAAACAAGGTCCTAAATAAGCATTCAGTGGCTCCCCTCGGAAGTCCTCTGTCTATTTTTCAAGGCTGATTTCAAGAAGCAACCAAGATAGTTGCCAAACATTTCTGGGAAATGGGTGTAAATTATCCAACAACAGGAAATATAGCAGGTCTGAAAGATTGTGGGAAAATCTAAATTGGGATAATCATTACTCATCTGGAAATGGGGTGGGGTAGGGACTGGTATCTAATTGGATGAGCCCTAAGTGTTAACATCTCATCAGGCCTAACAAGTGAGAGCCCAGGCCTCTGGGGCCTCCTCACCCCTGGAGTTGTGGGCCTAGGGGCAAGAGAGGGGCTGAGGTCAGGTTTAGTGGAGAAAAGTCACAGAATGTAAGCCAGGTTCTCCAGTCAGGCCACGGAGGGAACTGGGACAGAGACAGTAAGGGCCAGGCCAGTGGGTTTTAGATCAGTTTTCAGTGTGAGATCCAGAGTGGGACAGGTCTAGAGCTGAGAAATGAAAGGCAGACAAGGTATTCTAGCTGGGCCTAGAATTCTGCCAATCCAGGCAGAGCTGTGCTGGCCCTGACCCGTGGTTATTCCTATTCATAAGGAGAGCTGTGGCCAAAATGTTAGGGTATGGTAACACAACAGAGTTTGTGGGACTCTGGTGGGAGCAGTTGGGAGGAGGGAAGGAACGCAGTGGAGCAAAGCATGCCACAGACCCCAGGCTCCTTAGTTGGGGCTCTCTGCCAACATTTCTGCTGCCTCCACCCCCAGCAAGAAGCAGCCACGTCCCTTCCAGTCTAACAGCCTCTGTTTCTTCAAAAAGAAGGCGTTTCCTGGACCTCTGCAGTGTGTTCAATACAATGAATAGCCATCACTAAAAGCGCTGTACAAAGCTACACTCAATAAAACCAAATCAGTTGTAACAGAATGTCATAAAGAGCAGAGTCAGCAGTGTTGCTCAGTGGATAGAGACCTGGAACTGCAGTCAGGAAGCCCACCATTCAGACTTGATGCTGGGCAAGCCAATGCAGCACTTCTATAAAGTGGGTCAATGCTCTGGATGATCGTCCCCTCAGAACTGCTGTGATGCAGACCTTTTACCAATGAGAATGTTCCATAGAAATCCCAAGCTTTGGGAGAGCAGTAGATTGGGCTGAGGTCGGAAGGCATGCAGTGCCCTCTGCTGGGAACACAGTCAGGCCAGTCAGTCATCTGCTAAGCACTGACAAAAGACAGTCCCTGCCCTCAGGGAGTCCACAGTCTAATGAGGTAGACAACATTCAAAGAACTATGTACAAAAAAGGCAGAAACAGAATAAATAGGGGATAATCTCAGAGGGACCCGCCTCCCCCCCATCACTGCCTTATCATGATGAGGGGCTTAGTAGCTTAATGAAACTATGAGCCATGCCATTCCGAATTATCCAAGACAGATAGATCATAGCAGAGAGTTCTGATAAAAGGTGATCCATTGGAGAAAGAAATGGCAAAGCACTCCAGAATCTTTGCCAAGAAAACCCCATGGAGAGTACTGAAATCAGAAAAGATATGGCACGAGAAGATGAGCCCCTCAGGTCGGAAAGTGTCCAATATGTTACTGCGGAAGGGCGGAGGACAATTCCAAGTAGCTCCAGACAGAATGAAGTGGCTGGGCCAAAGCCAAAATGGGGCTCAGCTGCAGATGTGCGTGGTGATGAGAGGAAAGTCTGATGCTGTGAAGATCAGTGTTGTAAAGCAACCTGGAAGATCTAGGAACCATGGTAAGCTAGATGTGGTCAAATAAGAGTAAGGAAGCAAAAATGGTTGTTTGATGAAGCTTTACAAAATAGCTGAGGAGAAAGGGAAAGATCTACAGAACTCCAGAAAACAGCAAGAAGAGCTAAGAAGATTTTCTTAAATGAGCAATGCAAAGAAATAGAAGAACCCAATAGGAAGGGAAAGACAAAAGATCTCTTCAAGAAAATCAAAGCTATCAAGGGAACGTTTCATGCATAAATGAGCATGATACAAGACAAAAATGATAGAGCCCTAACAGAAGTAAAAGAGATTATGAAGAGGAGACAAAACTACAACAAAGAACTATACAAGAGAGATTTTAACAACATCAATAACCACAGTGGTATAGTTAACTGATCTAGAGCCAGATATCCTGGAGAATGAAGTCGAGTGGGCCTTAACAATAAGGCCAGTGGAAGGGATGGAATTCTAGTGGAACAATTTGAAGTCCTTAAAGATGATGCTGTTCAAGTGCTACACTCAACATGCCAGCAAATTTGCAAACCAATGGTGGCCACTGGATTGGAAAGTTTTTATGTTTTTATGTTCCAGTTTATGTTCCAGTCCTAAAGAAGGGCAATACCGAAGAATTTCAAATCACTTAATTGCACTCATGTCACATGCCACCAAGGTTATGCTTAAGATTCTGTAAGCTAAGCTTCAGCAACATGTGAGCCTAGAATGACCAGAAGAGCAGGTTGATTTTCAGAGGCAGAGGAACTAGAGACCAAATTGCCAGCATTCACTGCTTTCTGACTGTGTGGATCACAAAAAAATGTAGAAAGTCCTGAAAGAGATATGAGTACCAGACCATCTTATTTATCCCCTGAGGAACCTGTATGGAGATCAAGACCTTACAGTTATAACCTGAACATGAAATGGCTGCCAGAATTAAAGTTACGAGCAGAAATATCAATAATCTCAGAGGTGCTGATGATACCACTCTGATGGCAGAAAGTGAAGAAGAGTTACAAAGCCTCTTGATAAAGATGAAAAAGAAGGGTATAAAAGCCGGCTTGAAACTTAATTTTAAAAAACCAAAGCAAAGATCATGGCAACTGGTTCCATCACTTCCTGGTAAATACGAGGAGAAGATATGGAAGCGGTATCAGATTTGATATTCTTGGGCTCAAAGATCACTGCAGAGAGCAACTGTAGCCATGAAATTAAAAGATATTGGTTCCTTTTTAACCCAGCAATACCACTTCTAGGGCTGTATGCATAGCAGCTCTCTTTGTGGTGGCAGAGAATTGGAAATCAAGGGGATGCCCATGAATTGGAGAATGGCTAAACAAGTTATGGTATATGAATATAATCGAATACTATTGTGGTATAAGAAATGAGGAGCAGACAGACTTCATAATAACCTGGAGAGACTTAGATAAACTGATGTTGAGTGAGAAGAGCAGAACCAGGAGAAATCTGTACACAGTTACTGACACAATGTATGCATGATACCTGACTCTGATAGACTGGGCTTCTCTCAGCAATGGAAGGCTATAAGACAACTCCAGGAGACTCATGATGGAAAGGCTATCCACATCCAGAAAAAGAATTAGAGAGTCGGAATGCAGACTAAAGCAAACTACTCATTCTCTCTGTTCTGCTTTATTTTGTTCCGTCTATCTTGTCGTTCATTCCATTGGTTACAATCCTTCTTGGCGACTTGACTAAAGTTTAATCAGACTGCAAGCCACCGTAGGGGGAAGGAGAGAAAATTGAGAGCTCAAGGGATTGTGGAACTGAATGTTGTAAACTAAAAGTAAATAAGCAGTTTCCTCATTTGTTAAATGGGCACATTCAAGTTGATGAGTTAAGAACCTCTACCCTAGAGTTACATAGGTCTCCAGGTCACACAGTTTCAGGTTGCACAGCCAGAGCTCCACAGCATGCACCTTGAGGTCCCTACCATGGTGAAATCATAGGTCTGGCAAAGTACTAGCAGAGGGGTGCAAGCACTAGTAAGGGGTCCTGAAAAGTGTTGTGTAGGCAGTGGCTGACACCTGAGCTGAGCCTTGAAGGGACTAAAGGGTAGTAAGAGGGGAAGATGATGTGGGAGAATATTCCAAGTTGGAACAAACTTGGCTCAAGGGCAGCCCTGAGTGTGGCCACTGGTGGTATCCTCTCCTCTAGCTCTGCTCCCAGGGAGTTCTCATCCAAATTGCCTCCTTAGGAAAGCAGCTGGCAAGGGTCGAGGGCTTCCTGGAGGGGGAGCCAACCAAGGGCCTCCTCCACACGCCCATCCCTCCCCTCCCCTCCCCTCCACTCCACTCCCGGCAGCTCATAAGAGGTCTGGGGGCAGGCACCTGAGTGAAGCAGGACGGGAGGGTAAGCGCCTTGTGATCTTCTTTCTTGGTCCCTTTGAGGGCACCTAGGCTGAGTTGAGCCCAGGACTGATGCTTTCCCCTTCCCAGCCTCAGGGCCCCCCAAGTCCAGCTGTCTGCTAGTCTAGGTCCCTCAGTGCCCGTGGTTTCCCTACGGCTCCCTACCCCTCTCTTTCCATTTATGGGCCCCATGGGCACGGGCTTGAGCCTGTGGGCGCTGCTCTTTGCCCTGCGGCTGAGCTCCCCGACGGGTGCCCACGCCCAGGATGCCGTGGCGCCGGTCCAGGTGCCCACGCTCCTGCCCCTGCTTGGGGCCCTTTTGCAAGAAGCGCCCCAAAAGTACCCCCGACGGCGGCTGACCCGCGGGCGCCCCCTCCAGTACATGTTGGAGCTGTACCGGCAGAACGCCGACCAGTACGGGCGCCCGCGGGAGAAGCGCATCTTCCGTGCCAACGCAGTGAGGTTGGTGAGGCCGGCTGCCCGCCGCGCGCTGGCCCCCCGAGGTGAGTGAGGCAGGAGCAGTGGGGGGGGCGCGGGGGAGGGAACGGAACCCTAGGCAGTCCTAACTGGGGCACCTCCCTCCGAGGAGTGGTGGTGGTGCTAAGCTGAAGAATCACGCGGGGCCTCCGTACCTGCCCTCCCCCCTTTCCTTCCTCATCCCCGCCCTGTGCGGGTCTCAGGGCCTCGGGGCCAAGACGTGACTCATCCTTTTCCCTGCAGCGGGGAAGGAGGGAGAGCTCCCCGCCACTTCCGAGCTGAGGCGCCCCACCCTGCTCCTGGAAGCCCAGGATGAGGTCAAGGAAGAGAGGGGGCCCTCCCTCTTTCCTCCATCTAGCCTAAGTGGGGCTACCTTGCCCCCCAGAGTCCAGCAGCACGGGCCAGAGGCTCTTAGATGCTTGCTTAGGGTGGGGGGGGTGTCCAGTAGCTCGCAGCTAAAAAGCCAGTCCCTGAAAGCAGGGGTCTAGTGTGGTCAATGTGAATGACTTCTGACCCCTACACTCCCCTGGGCCTCGGTTTCCCCATCTGTAAAATGGGGGTTGAGAATGCCTGTAGCATATATTTTCCCTCACAGAGTGGCTGGGAGGCTCAAAGGAAACAAGGGTAGGTAAAGTGCTTGGAATTTTAAAGCACTTTCTAAGGGTCGCCTTCACTTTTGGCCTAGACAAAGGTAGACCCCCTTTCCCCCTACAGATTTATAGCTTCTCTGAAACATACATAGTCTCAGAGAGTTGCCTGAGCACTGACCAGTAGACAAATGACTTGCCCAAGGTCTTAAGCTAGTAAACATTGATTTTTAAACCATATTAAGTGCCTACTGTGTGCCAGACCTTACTAAGCACTAGAGAATACAAAGAGAGACCAAAGACAGCCTGGTCCTTGAGAAGCTCCCTTGAGGCCAAATGGGGCCGACTCTGCTCTTCAGGTGGGTGAGAATTATTAAATAGGTATCCATATTTCACAGTTACTTACTATTGGAATTCATTGCCAGAAGCTTCAGAGTAGGGATTCTTTGGGGGGACCCTGGACCCCTTGAACAGGCAGCCTGAGGGAGCCTCTAAACCCCTTCTCAGAAGAATGCATAGGGTTACAAATAAAATCAATTCTATTGAAATCTGGCGATAAACAATATTGTGCAAAGTAAGTTCCTAGACCCCGGTTTCAGATTTTTAAATTGCAGGAGGCCTTGCAAATGATTTGCTCCAGCCCCTTCATTCTCTAGAAGAGACCCCTGTGCTTCAGGCCAGAGAGCTTAGGAAAGCCGCCCAAGGGTCACACAGCTCCGAAGTTAGCCAGTTCTCGGACTCCCATACACCTGCAGGAACTCAAGCAGCCTCAGAGGGCCAATTGCACCTGTGCCTGTAAACCCCACCCCCGAGCCAATTAGTCAGACAACTGAGTTTATTTAGGCTAGAAGGAAGGGGCCCTGCAGGCACCTTAGGAAAGTTGATTGACTGATGGCTAAGAGCCTGAACCTGGGAAGAGTCTTTGGTGTTTCCCTATGTCTTTGGCCTCCGGCCCTTGTCTGTGCTACAGCGCCCCCCCCCCCCCCAGCATCCCTGGGAGGACAGGGGAAGGTGTCCTCAGTCTGCCTGATTCCTCCTGGCTCTGGTGCTGAGGCCTTGGGCTGAGTATGGCTGCTGTTCCTCTCCACCCTTATTTCAGCCTGGGACCTTCCAAGCCTTCAGTATGAGCACGCTTTCCCCCAGGTCAGCCGCTTGGTGTCAGGGTAGCCTCAGGCTTGGTGGAAAGCTTGGCCTCCTGCCCTCTCCTCCCAGGGAGTGGGTGTGGAGAAGTCTGGCTGCCTGAGGCTTCTCCTCGAAGTTCTACCTCAGCTGAGGGACGTTGTGAGCAGGCTGCCAAGGAGCTCCTTGGTCTGCACCAAGCTTCAGGCTGGGGCCTGGGGAGAGGCAGCCAGAGGAATGGAGGAAGTGAGGGGACGTGCCCCCCCTCCTTGGGCAGCAGAGGAAGGGTGGGGCCTGGGAGGAGGAAGATGCTTGGGAGTGGAGGTGAGTCACTTCTTCCGAGAGAGGGAGAGCAGGCTGGTCTCTGGTTATGTCACTGTATGACCCCCCCCCCTCCCCCCAGAACCCAGCTACTTCTCAAATAAAAGGCCAGCCCATCCCCAAGGGCCCTTTCTACCCTAATAGATGTTCAGTTGTGGCCATGGCGATCAGAGACAACCAATGAGCATTTACGAGGTGTCTACTGTGTGCTAAGCACTGAGAATACAAAGTCTCTGCCTACAAGGAGCTGATACCATGGGGACGGGGCGGGGCGGACATGGAATGAGACAGGCATGAACATGGCCTCATGGTAGAGGTGCTTGGGCTGGGCCTTGAGGGCACTGAGGGATATGAAGAGGAAGAGGTGAGAAGGCGTGGGAGGGAGGGAGGGAGGGATGGATGGCAAATCTCTTTGGTAAATAACACCAAGCAGGGCAATCTGGCTAGACCATAGAGCTTGTGAAGGCTGGAAAGGATGACTAGAGCCGGGGTTTTGAAAGAGCCAAATGGAGGTCTTTGTATTTTATTCTCAAGACTCTAGGAAACCTTTTCAGTTTCTTGAGATTGGAAATAGCCAGGTTTTGGAATTTCTGAATCTGAGCTTTAGGAAAGTCCCTTGGGCAGCTAACAGAATAGACTTCAGCCAGAGACGTTAATTAAAGAGGCTCTTGAAGTAGGCCAGGTAAGAGGTGATGGCAGGCCAGAGTAGTGGCAGCCTGAGTGGAGAACAGGGGATTGATGGTAGTAGGCTGGCTGGGGGAGGGGGGACAGGGTGTGAAGAACAAAGGAAATACGGAGCCCCTCTTTTCCAGATATGGAAGGCTATTCATTTAGACAGACCCTCATCATGGGACAGGCACCTCTGGCTGTGCATTGTTACGTCTGGGAGGTTGGAGGGTATCCTGAGGTTGACTGAAGGTGAACCCAGTCGTTGTTCAGCGCAGACTAGGTTTCTTCTCAAGTTTCTGGGGGATCTTTGAATAGCCTAATAATGGCCCTTATATTTCTTGTGCCCTTAGAAGGTTTACAAAGGGATTTATGTGCACTGTCTCCATTTTATAGATGAGGAGAGTGACTGAGAGAGACAGAGACAGAAAGGAGTAGTGACTGGCCCAAGTGAACACACAGCTAGGAAGTCCCAGGGTGAGACTGGAATCTGGGGCTCTCCTGTCTACTCTTGCCCCTTTTCAACTCCACGAGCTCGAAAATTAGATCTCTTGGAAAAACCAAATATCTCCACGTGGCCAAAAATGAGGTGCTTTGTTTGAGCTGGAGAATAAGAAAAGCCATTGGGAGGGCTTTGGGCATACACAACATCCTTATGGGGTATATCCCCTCTTGGCAGAGGAGCTCTCTGGCTCAGGGAGCTAACTGCCTTGGTCTCTTTCCATCTTCTCCATGAGAAGCTCACCCAGGTCCTTGAACTACATTTATTTAAGTGTTAGGTACAGTGGTTCTCCACCTTCCTAATGTCGTGACCCTTTAATACAGGTCCTCATGTTGTGTGGTGACCCCCCAACCAGAAAATGATTTTTGTTGCTACTTCCTAACTGTGATTTTGCTACTGTTATGAATCGTAATGTAAATATCTGATATGCAGGATGTATTCTCATTGTTGCAAATTGAACACAGAGAGAGAGAGAGAGAGAGAGTGTGTGTGTGTGAAAGGGTGGGGGATGGGATGGGATGTTCCTTATTCTGGATTGTTAGACAAGAAAATACACTGAAATGCCTTTCAACAATTTAAAGGCAGTATTTAACGAAATCATTGTAATTAAGCTGTTTTATGCATGGAATGTTAGGGAATTTGAGTCAGAAATCCGAGGGGTTTGTTTGGATTCAGTTAACCTTGCCTTTGGACAGGCTGGGGCACAACATTTTCCAAAAGCTAATCCACCCCCACCCCCAAACATACTATAAGTGAAAGCCTTTGAAAGTTTCAAGTCCCTTTTCCTCCATTGCTTAGTAAAAGGAGCCAGATTCAATCAACTTTCCAAGACAGAGGTGGAACACATTGCCTTTGATTTTTAAAAAGTCCCTAATCAAATCTTTTAAAAGAAACAGAAAAGTGTGATAGCTTGTTTGGGGCTGTAATTATGATCATTCCTTTATTAGGACTGCTGAACAAAAATTTTTAAACAGCCCTTCATGATCAAAATTCTCTGGGTAATGAAAGCAATTTAAATAGGGTTGTTACAATACATGTAAAAAAAAAAGAAATCTCATCATGACAGACATCTCCTTTTCATAATAAATAAGGCTGCAGACAACTGTTATTCATTATTCATTGGTGGCCTTTTAAAGGCATCAAGTCTGCCCTTTCTCCCTTCTTAATGCCTGTGAAGATCACTTGTGTCCCAGAGATAGACTTCTCAGAGTTTTCCAAGTATTCCATCGGGGTGTCCCCTCCCCACGTGATCCTTTTGTTTTTGTTGGCATCTGTAGAAGAGAATGCCAGAGACTGGCTAGTCTTCGGGCTAAAAAGCCTGTTCAGATCAGGGCCAATTTGGGGCTTGCCCCCCCTTCCCGACAGTGTGGCCCAAAGCCCCAAACTCGCTCCCTACTGTGGCTCTGCCCTTGAATTGTCTTCTATGGCCCAATAATATTCCATTGGGGAGAGGAGGAGAGTAAGGATATCTGCCCCCTTGCAGGCACTGTCTCACTTGGTGTATTATTGTCCCCCTTTTACAGCTGAGGAAACCCAGGCAGACAGATTAGAAGACTTGCCCAGGGTCACGAAGCTAGGAAGTTTCTGAGGCTGGATTTGAACCCTGCTCTCATTCCAGGCCCACTGCATTGACACTTCTTAATTTCTAGCTCTTTTCCACAACAACAAGGATTAGTAGGAATGTTTGATCCCAGGGTAGACAAAATTGAGTGACTTGCTGACCATAGTTGGGAATTTCTTTGTAGAATGGCTGGCCCACTTTTCTAGCTGCTCCCTTGCTGATGGCTGGAGTCCCAGTTTGCTGGCTAGCCCAGAGTCCTGTGTCTGCTGAGATTCCCTGATGGCAAGCGACACCAATGTGCCAGCCTCGGATCTGACTCCATCTTTTCATCTTTGCTGAGCATTTGATCCTTGAAAGGTTTGGGGTTTTTTGGTGAAGAATCAGGGTAGGTAGGAACACCCACTAAGGAAAGTGATAGTATAGAAAAAGCACTAGGTTTGGGTTTAGAGGACCTGAGTTGGCCAGGTCTTGGCTGTGTAATCTTAGCCAAGTGGTTTAACTTCTCTGGGCCTTCATTTTCTCTTCTGTAAAATGAGACACATTTCCATCTCCTGTCTCCATGCCTCTTAATTAGCTGTTCTCTGTGCCTGGAATGCCCTCCCTCCTTTGCCTCTCAGAATCCTTCATCTTCTATGTTCTTTTCTTCCCTTCTTCTACTGCCCATTTGCTACTGCTCTCTCCTTCCTCAACTTATGTTCTGCTGTTCTTACCCATGTGCACATGATCAGATTCTAACCCTGCTCTCCCCCACCTCTTCCCCCTGTAGAACATAAGCTTCTTGAGAGCCACGCTTGTTCTTCCTCTCTGTGGTGCTTGACACAGGAGCTTAATAAATACTTGTTGACTTGGTTTGTTGTTGACCAGCTAATGTGGAGCTGGCATTGAGGGGGAAGTGAACTGTCCCCCTAATTGATAATTTTGTGCTGCCAAGGGAGAAGGCCTAATAGAACTCTTCTCCTGGTAAGGTGGGTTGGAAAAGGAAGCTGACTTTCTGTTCTTACCACCTTCATTTTCTTTGTGCAGGTCCCTGGTACATGCAAACCCTAGACTTCCTGCTTCAGCCAAACCATGACACAGACCAGCTGGTGAGGGCTGCTGTCATTTACCGCCCTCATATCCACCTGTCTCACTCTCATCTCTCCTGCCGTGTGGAACCCTGGGCCCACAAGAGTGCCATACCCCTGGGAGGAGGCTCCCCAGGCTTGGCTTTGCTGGAGGCCTGGGCAGAGATGGATCTCACCAATTACATTCAGCAGCAAGTTTGGCCTCAAAAGGGAAGGAGAGTCCTTCACATCCAGGTCAAGTGTCAGCAGCAAGAAAAGACAGAGATTGGCCTTGGGTGGAGGCAGGCCTTGGCTACTGACACCGCTTTCCTGGTTCTGTATTTCAACAATACCTTTAAGAGTGTTCTAAAAACAGGGCCGCAAGAACTTCTGGTGGGAGAACCTGGGGAAGCCAGTCTCCTTTCCCTGGCCCGGCGAGTCCGTCAGGTGGGCCCCATGAGATCTGAAGCACCTGGCCAGTCACTGGAGCAGACTCGGTGTTCTCTCCACCCTTTCCAAGTTAGCTTCCACCAGCTGGGCTGGGAGAACTGGATCATTGCCCCCCACCTGTACAGTCCCAACTACTGCAAGGGGGCCTGTCCACGGGTGCTACACTCTGGTCTCCGGTCACCCAACCATGCCATTGTTCAGAACCTTATCAATGAGCTTGTAGATGGAAGCATCCCCCGACCCTCATGTGTCCCTTACAAGTACACACCCATTAGTGTCCTGCTGATTGAGGCCAGTGGCAGCATCCTGTACAAAGAATATGAGGACATGATTGCCCAGTCCTGTACCTGCAGGTGAGCATGGAGACCAGGAGGCCCTTGCTCGCTAGGTACTATTGATCTTGAGATGCAACATTTCTTTCACCAATCCCACCAGGCACAGTCACTCTTTGTCTGATCATCTCACTTTTGTTCCCACAATTGATTTAAAAACCAAGGCCAGGCCTTGAACCTGAGTATGGGAGATTGTTCCTTTGGAGGTCCTGCCTCCCACTTTCCTGCTTCTTCCTGTTGGGTGAGAAGCCATCTTGCCAGAAGAGTCTTTGAGACTGGTATGGCTGAAGGTGTGGCAGCTTGTTCTTTCAGAGTCCCAGCCCTAACCCCTAGACAAGTCCCATGTTCTCCCTTTGAGAGCCTCTGCTTGCCCCAGCCAAGGACTGGACAGAGCAGCCCTGAGCTCCAGAGGGAAAGAGCCATCAGTCTTGTCTGAAATATGGATTCATCAAGGGGGATAGGGCAAGGAGTTCATGGTTTGAAGGTCTCCCAGGGTAGGGTCCAGGGTTCTTACCACTCATAGCTCTTGCATCTGTTCTGGGCCAACAGCATGTGCTGGCTGGGCCTTCTGGAGCCTCATTATTCTCTCTCTGCTGCCTGGGCCTTCATGGCCCATTCCTTGTTTTTATCCACTATGCAGCAGGAAATGAGCTGAGGGCAGATTTGTGGCATTGATTGTTTATAGGATTCATGTTTACACATACACACACGTATACCCGTGTGTATTTGGTGGGGAAGAGGGAACAAGGAGCTCAGATCCCTTCCTCATTCTTTCTTTTAAAAACAATTCTAGGACAGAAAAAGCTTTACTGAACGGTTTCTCATTTTATGTGCAAGTCAAGCTAGCCCAGCAGATGGACTGTGTGTCACTGGGAGCTAGCCTTGGGGGGTGGAGGGCCCACAGGCACCCAACTCCAGCATAGCACTTCAGGATGGGGGGGGGGAGGCCCCGCTGGGCTGGAGGGCACTCACTACTCACTCACACCCACACACCCATACCCACACACACCTTTGCTGTTCATTTTAAACTCTACCACGGCCAAGGGCCATGGCTGTGGGCCCAGCACTTCCTTGGGGAAGTTCTGACACCATGTAAGCCAGGTTCGAAGGGCCTGCTGGAGACAGGGCCCTTGTACATGCACTTAGGGGGAGGCACTGCCTGTACCAAGTGGCCTGTTCTCTCTGAGGGTAAATTATATGGATGATGGGAGTTTTCTATTTTTGTGCTGTGGTCAATAAATCAACTTTTGCTAAAGAAAAGGTTGAACTTTCTTGGCTTGGAAGTCGTTGTCGTTGGTGGTGGCGGTGGCAGGAGGGGAGAGGAGAGGGGCAGACCTTGGATTTCTGAGGAGCTCTTCAGCTGGATGAGCTAGGGATCTGGGAGCTTCGTCTCTTGGTGGCTCCTTTTAACCTTTGGAACTTCCAACTCTATTATCCTTCAGGTGATCCTGGTTCCCCACACTAGGCAGAACTCTATGCAAGTTGGGGATACAATAAAAGTGGAGGCCTTTGTTCCTGACATGGAAACTACATCAAAATTGATTTGGTTCAGTCCAGCTATCGGGGAAGAGCACCAGCCACAGCAATGTACCTGTCCTTGATCTCAAGGATGTAGAAGCGATCCTGATACTACCAGGCATGTTGGGAAAGAACTGGGCCTGACCTGGCTGGGGTAGGGGGAGCTGTGAGAGATGACAGCCAGATTATGGAAGGACCAAGGTAATGTCAGGCTTACAAGGGGGCAGGTTTGAGCCAATGGCTCATGAAGGTTCCTGGACTTCTGAATCATCAAACATCTGACAAGACCCTACCATGTGCCAGATATACACAGACAAAAAGGAAATAGTCCTTGCCCTCAAGGAATTTACTTTGAGGAAAGCATATCTGAGTGTTAGCTTTAGAATCATGGAGACCTGGGTTCAAATCCTGTCTATTCCCCCTTGCAGTCATGTCATCTCTGAGCCAGTGTCCTCATGTAACATAAGGGGATTGAACTCAATGACCTCAGAGGTCCCTTTGGGCTGATCTACTCCCTGTGCCTCTAAAGGCAAAACTGAGTCAATGTATTCCAGGCTGGGCTGAGACTTTGTGACACCAAAAATCTGGAAGCCCAGTGGATGCCCATTAGTGAAGGGAATGGGAAAGCAATGGGGCCCTCTTGTGAACAGGAAAGAGGGGAAGACTTCTCTGAACAGATGCAGAGGGAAGAGAACAGAACCTGGCAAGCAGTCCATGCAATGACAGCCATCAGAAATGAAACCCCAAAATTACAATTTGTAATGCCTGATCCTGGACCTCAAGAAAAGATGAGAAAATGTACCTCTTTTTCAGGAGAGGCAGGGGTCTACCGGTGCAGAGAGTGTGGGGATAATGGAAATAATGCTGGACTTAAAGTCCAAAGATGGGTTCAGATCTTATTTTGGCCACTTACCACCTGTATGATCTTGGGTAAATCGCTTTGCCTCCTCTGGGTCTCAGTTTCCTCATCTGTAAATTACAAACCTGGATGACGGGTTTCAAAGGAGGATGAGGTAGGGGGGTTTGGGTGGAGAGGGGCATGGAGGAGAGGCCATGAATTCCATTTGGGGCATGTTGAGTCATCCACATGGTGTTGTCTAGTAGGCAGTTGGCTGTAATTGGATGCATATTTGGGAGTCATCTATGCCATGCGTAGAGATGACAATGAAACTCATGAATGCAAATGAGATCACCAAGGAAGAAAATGTAGAGAGAGGAAAAGAGGACCAGGGAGGAGAGTAGAGGAGCCTTGGAAAGGAGAAGAGCCAAGGAGGAAGGGATGGGTGAAGATGTAGATTTTGAAGGTTTGAAACCAGGGAAATGAGGGAGTTTGTGGTAGGGAGCTATGGGACCCAGGAAGGGGGAGTGTGGCAGAATCTGATGTTGTAGAGAAGATCAAACCCACAGATAAGAGCTAGACAGTTTCAAGGGGCAGAGAAAAAGTGACCACATGGCCCCAAAGAGAGCTCATTGGCCTCAAGAGCCCCCAGAGAGGAGAAGAACAGCAAGGATGTGGGGGAGCAAACCTGGGCCTGCTTGGCCGTCAAGAGGAGGAGCTCCGTGTGGAACCGGGAGGGAGGTTGGGGCAGAGCTCCCCATAGGTTCATTCTAGAAACCCCCAATTCATTTCTGGGGGCAGTTGGAACCATAGAGCATTATGAATCTGGAGCAATGTAGGTCACTGGTGGGGGGGGGTGGAGATGGAGAGACAGATAACTCCAGAGTTTGTGGGCATCTGCCATTTTCATTGCCTGTGGGGGTGAAATAAAAGCAATCTGGCTTTCATGGGAGCCGAGGTTCTCTGTTCAATTTCTGGAGACTGGAGGAGCCTGGCATCTAATCTAATATTTTCATGGGAAGCTTGTGTTTGAGCAAAAAAGAGCTGAATTCTGAGGCTCCACAGGGGAACTCTGGGTGGGGGGCAGATGACCTAAAAGAGGGTGATTTTTGAGAAGCTCCCAAGATTGCATCCTGTCAATGAAAACTCAGAGTGGGCTGTGGGGTCACGGGTCACACAAAGGCAATTCCAGGAATACTAGGCTACATCAAGGGACAAGAATATTCTGAGTCATGGAACAGAGACAGTGGCAAAAGCCAATCCCATAAGCCCCTGTAGCCTATGCTAGCTAGTGAGGGTCTTTCCCCCATGTCATTCTGCTTAGTTTAGCAATCAGAAGGCCAATCTGGAGCCTGGTCAATATCACTGAGGCAGGAGGGTTGGGGAAAGGAATGAAGGGTGAAGAGGGACTGGTAGAAGGGCAGGGGTGAGCAATTGCCCAACACCAGCCATGTCTCAAATATTTGAACACGTCCTGCAACCCGGTGGGGGGCTGGGCCAAGCTGACTATATGAAGGAGAAGGGGCCAGCCAGGGACCACAGCCGGTATCAGCAGAGGCCTGTGACGGCAGAGGCCAGCGGCATCAGCAGCTATCCAGCCTTCAAGGTCTGGCCATGAAGGGGCGACTCTTCACGTTCTCGGTGCTCTTCCTACTTCTGCCTTTTCAGCAGGTATGTTTGATTTGGGGTAATCGAAGAATGGCAGGGGTGCAAGGACCTTAGAGGTCATCAAGTCCTACCCCCCCTTGCAGAAAGTCAAACTTAGGACAACAGGATGAGAGAGCCAGGAGGATCCTTAGAACTGTTAGACTAACTTCCCCCCTCATTTCACAAAAGGTGAAACTGAGAATCCCAGAGGCCCAGTCAAGCAGAAACACAGGGCTCTCGGGTCTCCTCTTCCCCCAGCACAGTGCATTGACAGGCATTTCCACATCCAGAAGTTTCCAAATGAATATTTACATTCATTTTGAATTTTTGCAATTCACACCCCAGAGAAACAGCATGATACATCTGCTTTGGAGTCAGGAACCCCGGCTTCCAATTCCACCTTAAACAATCACTGGCTCAGTGACTCTGGGCAGGTTCTGGGATCTCCCTGAGCCTCAGTTTCTTCATCTGGAAGCTGTAAAGGAGGCATTAGGCCCGCTGACTACTATTGCTCCTGCCTTCTTCTGCTCTGGCTCTGGCATTTCTTCAGTGTGGGGGCCTTCTCTCCACTGATGCAGAGATGAGCCCCTGCTCCCCAATGTCTGCTCTTAGACTGACATGCAAGATCACTTGGCCTCAGTCTGCCATGTCAGGATGGCCCCATCGGAGGCCACTTGCACCCAGGCCTCCCTGCCTCCAGGGCCAGCTCCTCCATTTTCAAAGTGGAGAAAAGGGGAGAATGGAGCTGGGGGAGCAGTGTACTCGGCAAGAAGTGCGGGGAAGAGAGAACCCTCATGGCGTGGGGGTGGGGCCTGGCTCCTAGAACTTGGTCTGGGCTTCCCAAAGATCCTGGTTAAGCTGTCGGGCCAGGGTAATGCTCCCTGTTGGGCAGCTAAAGTAAGTGGCTTCCTGAGTCTGGTTCCATGCCCATCTCTCAGAGGGGGAGAAAAGTGGTGGGAAAAATGCACTTGTCAATGCTCTGCCTCTGGGGTAGGGTTTTTAGGAGAGTCCAATCCTTGAGGGAGAGGTTCTATTTGAAAATATATTGATAGGATGCAGATTGGACTGCTCACAAAGAATTTAGGAACCTTTCTTTTGTGCAAAAGACTTTGGTTCAGAAATCCAAGCATTTTGATTTCTCTCAGAGCCCAACAAGTCCCAGACAAGGCCATACGTGGAAGGGCCCAGCCCATCGGCTGCTTGGCAGCATGTTCTCTTTCCAGCAGAATGGTGACATCCCCTGAGCCTTGTGGCACCCCTTCAGGTGCCTCCCCTTCATCACAAGATGCCTGAGTGCCTGCCCATGATTTTGGACGAGCCTTCACAGGGCATGGGCATCAAGCTTTCCTTGCACATTACAAATCAGGCTACACAGAAGCACAGGACTGGGTCTCTACCTTTAAGAAGCTTGCAGCTTTTGGGGGAGCCAGGTCTCTCAACTTCAGATATGCAGTCTCAAACCAGAGTCATTTGGGAATTGTCAGAAACCCTGAATCTCTGGGGGAGAAGGGACCTCTAAACACCCAACAAGGGCAACTGGGTGAGTGACACAGCTGATAGGGCACTTGGGCTTGGAATCAGGAAGACTTCTTTCTAGGTTCAAAACTGGCCTCAGGCACTTCCTAGCTGTGTGACCCTGGGCAAGTCACTTCACCCCGTTTTCCTCAGTTTCCTCATCTGTAAAATGAGCTGGAGAAGGAAATGGCAAAGTGCTCCAGTATCTCTGCCCAGAAAAGCCCAAGGGGGGGGGTCACAAAGAGCTGAACATGACAAACCACTGAACAATAAGAAAAACACCCAAGAGAGGTACAGGGAGGCAGCAAACAGTCTGCTGCAGTGGAAAGAACGCTGGTTCTCTAGTCAGAAAATCTGGGTTCAAATCTGGACTCTGCTACTTAGTAGCTGTGGGACCTCAGGGGAGGCATTGGGCCTCAGTTTCTTTTTATGCCATTTCTAGCTTCCAACTTTGCTTTAGAATGGAGTGAGCCCCTGGCAGAAGGTGTCATAGCAGAGGGAGTTAAGCTTAACCACCTAGTCCAGCTAGACAATAAAGGACATCTCCAAATCCTGCCATTCATGAAGGAAGGACTGGGGATCTGTTCTGGTCCCCGAAGAAACCTTGGGATTGTAATTTTCAAGCTGAAAGTCACCTAGTTCACCTCCCTTATTTACAGAGAGGAAATGACTTACCCAAGGTCACAGAGGAAGTACTAGCCTGAACCAGGATTTGATGAGAGTTGGCAAGTGAAGGAAAAAGCTTTCCCAGAAATGGAAGAAGTCCCCCTCGAGGGGCCAGCTTGGGAGGCACTGTTGGGTGGTGAGGATTCAAGCTCTGGGCTTGAAGTTAAGAAAGATCTGAGTTTAATTCCTGCTTCAGACCCTTCCTTGCTGTGCAGCCCTGGGCCAAACCCTTCCCTTCTCTGTGAAATGAGGGGATATATCTGGCTGGCCCCCAAGGTCCCTTCCTATTTTAAGTGGATGTTCCTTTGTTCAATGACATGTCAGTAAGCAAGAGAGAGGAGAGAGCTCGACACAAATGTCACCAGCAGCAGCAAGTCAAAAACCACACGGGCTAATAAAATACAACACAAAAATGGAAATCACCCTCAGACATGGCACTGTACACCCCATCAAGCAGCTTCGTCTCAACTTCTTAGGTCCTTAGATGGCGCCTGGTTAGACCATTTTACAGAGGACAAAACTGAGGTCTAGAAGGAGGAAGTGACCTTTTGTGGCCTTAGTTTCCCCCTCTATAAAATGGGTGAGTTGGCCAAGATGGCCTCTAGGCCTGTGAATGGTTGAGCCAGAATTTGCACACAGATCCCCACATGTAGGCACAGTCCTCCAATACTGTTGCCCCACTGTCTGTCAAACAGGGAGAATAATGCAATAGCCCCACCTCCACCCCCACCCCCTGGGACCACAGATGATCAAGGCCATGAGTACAATTAGGAAGACAGCAGGTGTGTCGAGATCCTTTCAGGAAAACTGAGAATTTGAACTGTCTGCTTCCTGAGGCTCTTCCTCCCCGATAGGAAACCACTGGCTTTTAGGATAATTTGTTTGTGTTAGAAAAACTTTGAAGATAACTTGAATATTGTTCTCCACCTATGGAACCAAATCTTCTCTTCTCCAGGCTCAGCATCCCCAGCCCCTCCACCTGATCCCTCCACAGAAAGCCAGACTCAGTGGCTAAGGAGTCATAGACAGCTGAGCCAAAGTGCTGGTGGATTCTGAGATGGTTCCACTTCTCAGGCAGCCCCTGGCTTCCTTGCCTTGCCTTTGTGGGAGGCAGGCTCCTCACTTCCTCCTCCTCCTTCTCCCTCTCCTCCCCCTTCTCTTCTGCCTCCCCCTCTTCCTCCTCCTCTTCTCCTGCTCTTCTTCCCCTTCTCCCTCATTTGCCTTCCCTCTCCCCCTCTTTCTCTTCCTCCTCCTTCTTCCCACACCCCCAACTTCTGTCGCTCTCCAAGTTCCCACATATTATCCCTACCTCCAGCAAAGTTGTAGCAGGCCCCAAACTCCATTGTCTCCTCCCCTGGGGGTCTCAGGCTTTGGACTCAGCAGGCCTGCTGCTGGCCAGGGGGACGCCCTCTCTCCCTCCCTTTTCCTTCCCTTTCTCTTTCAATGCTGAACAAGCCTTCCCCGGGGCTGGGAGAAAGTGGCTCAGTGAACAGGAGTGGCAGGGGATGAGTCCTTAACTGTGGGGGCTCTGTGGCCCACAGGCCCAGGGCAGACACTCGTGTGAGCTTCCGTTTTACCAACACAGACAAATTGTTTTTGTCTGTTTTGTTTTGTCTGAAAAGCAGTTTTCCAAGGGGAGAGATAGAAGGACTGTTTGTCGAGTTCTCACTTGAGCCTCATCATCCATTTTATATGAATGCCTGGGGTCACCCAACTGGCTAGTGGCAGAGACTGAGCTTGACCCCAGGACTCCACTCCTTCAGCCTCTGTCTCTTTCTCACTGCACTAGACAGACAGTAGGGGAAGGGGGAACAGAGACTCTAGGTTGCCGCCCCTGCTGTGGGAGACAGAGGCTTGAGGACGCCCTAAGTCTACTGGGAAGGGGGTGGGCTGGCAGGTGGAAATGGAATTCACCAGGGGTGTGGCTGTCTATTTTAACTAATTCTTCTAGCTCACCAAGTGCAGAGCTCAGTTGTCCTGATGGGGCCCTCTGCATTTCTGCACCCTGAGGCAAAGGCCCAGTCACCCCACCCAAATTTTGGCTTTGACAGACATAAACATAAAACATCTCCCCATCCATTAAACAATCTTACAGTCATGGCTGTCAGCACGGATTCAAATTCTAGGAGGAATGGTAAGATGAAAATGTGGGAACCGGCAAGTTTTGTTGGCTCTTTCCATCCACGATCTCCTCTGAGCCTCCCCAGGACACTTGGAGACAGTCAGCCACTATTGGCCCCACAGGAAAGAAATCACATCCCTGAGGTCACACAGCAAGGAAGCTGCAGAGTTGAAAGCACCACCTTCTGGCTCAGGAAACTGTCCACAGGACCCTGCTCCATTCCTGGGCTCTATCAGACATTAGACAGAGTTTCTGATCTGTTTCCTTGGGCACTTGAGGGTCAAACTGTACTTCCTTGTCATAAAGCCAGTTTAATTCTTCTCTAAATTCTTATTCTAATTTTGTTCTAAGATGAGACCACAGCCATTTTTTGCAACACATAGCCCATTGGGACTATTGCCACAGTGATAGATGTCTCTGCTTTGTGACTGCAGGTTGTGTCAAGCCCCATGAGGGACCAAGAGGCCTCTGCACATGACGCTGAAATGGATACTTTGAATGGGGCTGGTTCTCCAGGGCAGCCCCTGCTTCATCGGGTGGCTCGGATGACCCCATTCTGGAGGTCACTGGGCTACAAACCTTCCCAGGCCCATTGTTTACGGGACCTGGAGTGCATCAGCAAATACTGCAGGTAAGTGGTTCCAGCCTGGGTGAATGGTGAGTGACAAGAAAGCAGGCCCTAGAACTACCTATATTAGAAGCCACAGGAACTCAGACCTTGCTGGCTGAGCCTTTGAGAGCCCAGGGAATCCATGTTAGGGGCTTTTGGTGGATGCTTCATAGACTTGCTTGTAAGTCTTGTACAGGATCCATGTTAACTTGCTAGGCATTGTGCTAAGCAATGCCCCTGCTGCCAAGTGGACACTGCAGCAAACAGTGGGCAGTGATAGGGGCAATGGGTGTCAGTTGTCCCCGAGAGCTGTCCCAAAATGGGAAGTGGTGGGTTTCCTTGTCACCAGAGAGTTTTGAGCATAGACTTGAAGCAGAATGAGGAAGAAGAGAGGCTATTGTAGACCCACAGGAAATCCTATAAAGTGTTTGAGAAGGACAGAAAGTAATCTAGTTTGGCTAAAGCATAGAATAAGACTGGAAAGTGCCCTAGATCCAGAGTCAGAGGAGCTGGCTTCAGGTCCCATATGATCTTAACAAACCACTTTTCTTCTCTGGTTGAACTAAATGACCTCCATGGAACCTTTCAGCACCAATCCTAAGATTACTTACAACTTTAAATGTCTTTTTTTTTGCCTTTTTTTTCTTTTTGGAGGGCAGTTGGGGTTAAGTGACTTGCCCAAGGTCACACGGCTAGTTTTTTTTTTTTGTGTTAAGTGTCTGAGGCCGGATTTGAACTCAGGTACTCCTGACTTCAGGGCCGGTGCTCTATTCACTGCGCCACCTAGCCGCCCCTACAACTTTAAATGTCTGGTAGAGTTTGACCTTTGCTCAGTTGGTAACAGGGAGCCACCAAAGATGTTTGAGCAAAGGAGTAACGTAACTGATGGAAAATTATTCTTGTCAGCAGCATGGAAAAACAGCATGGAGGAAAGGAAGACCTATTTGGAGGCTATTGCTTCCAGTAGTTCAGGCAGCTGAGAGTGAGGGGACAGCTTAGTTCTGTATTCTTAGGTGCTAAGCTTACTACCAAGGGACAAGCTTACTCTCTGCTTTTTCTTGACAGGAATGGCTTCTGTTCAAAGCCTCAGTTGGAATCCTGAAGCCATGGAAGCCGAGGCTAGAGAAGCACCAGAAACTACCTGATCACCCTCACCCCCACCCCGTGTCCCCTCCTCTCCCCCTCTTTGTTTGTGGTCTATCAACATCTTCTCCTTGCTTTACTTCACTGTATGAGATATGCCTTCTCCCAAGCTTTCAGAACAGGGGGGCAGTCACGCCTATTAACTTTGTCCCTGGGCACCCCAATCTGAACCCTGCCCCTGGAGAAAGCCCTTGGTCCCTATTTAGAGAGACCCCTTTCTGAAGTAGACAGCTTCTAGCTGTTGGAGGTACAAAGCCATAACTAGACTGTGGCACCCAGGCCTTTGTCCTGGGGCACCAAAATTGAGAGGGTGATTGAGAGGGCTCTTATTCTCCTTTGATATCATAGAAACAACTAAACTTAGTGCTTGATTAACAAGGATAATTAGTTAAAAATCAGAAGCTAACAGTTGACATAACACTTCACTAGCTGCACCCAAAGTAATTCTTCTCCCGCCCCCCAACCTGCCCCCATCTTGATCTCCTCAGAATTAGCTGCAGGGAATCCCAAGGCCTCAATGTAGGAGTCTTTGTCTCTCCATTTTGAGGTAGTACCCTGCCAGGGGGCTTTGTACCCTAGCATATTTCCCTCCCACAAATGAATTTGTCTCAAAAGGTTGATCTGAGGTATTATTTCATGTTACTTACCTCAGGCCCCCAAATCACTAGTTATAGCCCTATTAGGGAGGAGCCCAGGGGCCTGTGGAGGAATTTGCTAAGTCTAAAGGGCTCCAGATAATTCAGGATGGGAGAGAGTAGGTGAACCCTGGTCAGTGAGGGAGGAATGAGGGATCTGAGATTCTCAGACCTTGGGACCCCATAAATTGCCCCCTATCACCAAGACAGAGCCCAGTCCTCCTTTCATAGCCCCTATTCCCCAGCTGTACTCTGCCCATCTAGAACGTCTTCCCCTCTCCAGGGTGGCCCTGGATGCATACTGTAAAAGGTCACCTCTTGGGGAGGGAGGCCATGATATGATTCTCCCAGGCCACACTGTTTTAGGGATTTCCCCAGACCTCAAGCCCCTAGGGATGATCTGAAAGGCCATATGTTCATATCACTCTGACCACTACTGAGTCTTTCCCACACCACAAGAGAAAGAGTCAAAGTATGCCTATGAGTCTGCAAGCAAACAAAGCAAAGTCTTCTCTCTTGCTTCCTCATAAACTCATGTCAAGTGAATTAACCAGCCCTTGGAGACCTATGACCTTAAATGTGACCTTGTGCTTCTCTGGGATGTGCTCAGGTGGGAGAATAAAGTCCTCTATGCACTTTATACACATTGTGTCCCTTGAGCCTGGATTGGCCTTCCAGGGAGGCCTGCCCTCCTGGACCGTGGCTTTGACACCTCCTGGCTATGTGACTTCCTGTCTCACACAGTTCTTAATGTTCCAAAGGATCTGTGAATCGTTTGGATGTTCCCTCCATGGAACGAGGCCCATCCCTGGCTGCCCCACCCAGACACTTCCATGTCCTCCCATAAGCTGGCCCCAGAAGGTCCACCCAACAGGCTAGTGGCCTTCTTCACATGCTCCTAACATCAGGGGGATGCCAGTGGAGTGAGGACTTGACTTCCCATCAGCTAGCTTGCCCTCTCTCTTAATAACCCACTTTCCTTATCAATCATCCATTTCTCTGCATCCCACATGAGGCCCCTTCCCCAGAATAAGTCCTCATTTGTAGTGTGTTGTAGTGTCCCCCTGTTCAGTGTGTGTGTGTGTGTGTGTGTGTGTGTGTATACTGTACAGCCTGGAGAAATGGGAACAGTGATCATTATTAATAAGCTCTGATTGGATGGACGTCACTGCTAGAGTTGCCCTCGTTGAGATGAGTTTGTGTTCAGGGTGTCCCTGCTCAGGAGGGGACACTCTGTCATGCCCACTACCATTCACCAGCATGTGGGACCTTAGGGATGGGGCTGTAGGGGATGGGCCATGCATGGGGTGCAGCCCTTAGATGCCTCACCTGGGTGCTGGCACTGCCAGGGGGAGCCAGAGAATAACCCTTAGAAAAGGTCAGAGGGCCTCAGAGTTAGAGCAGGAGGGTCCCTCAAGGGATGTCTAGTCCAACACCAGGGCAAGGGGAACTGAGGCTCAGAGAAGAGGATGCAGCTTGAGTCAGACCCTGGCAGAGCTGAAATCAGGTAGCAGGTCTTCAGAAGTTCCTAATGAAATCTCTGTGCTCAGTTGCCTTGACTACTGACATCCTATCAAGGCCTGGCTTGAATGGGGCTACCCTCCTACTGAAGAGCTAACTCCACACACCAGGAGGACCCAAAAGACCGGCAGTAGCAGCTTGCTTATTCACCGAAGCTAAAGCTTCTCCTTCACTGCATTTCAGTCAGCAAAACCAGGGAGACCTTGGCAGATGTCCGTTCTGTGAGTTGGGAGCCTTCCCAGGGTGGAGGGGCCCCGGATGAATAGAAAGCAGCTATGAGGGCTCTTCTGATTATGAAACTCCGATGCCCTGTGCTCCCACCAAAACCCATTTCTTGTCCCCTACATTGCTAAAGCATTTATTAAGCACCAGTCATGTGCCAAGCACAGTGGATGTAAAGGAAGGCAAAGCCTTCAAGCACCACCCATTCCAATGGGGGAAGGTAACACAGAGAAAAGAGGGGTGGTAAACTGCATCCAGGAGCATGATCCAGAAATGCTGAGCTCTGGAAATGAAAATTCTGTTTAGCTCAACCTGCCATCTGGAGGAAGAGAAGAGAAGGCGACCAGTCATCCCCAAGGCTGGCCAGGAGAGTGGATTGTTGCTGAGGGATAAAAGGATTCTGATTCTTCAGGAGGCCAAGCCCTAGCATGGAAGCACTTAGCCTTAGGCAATCAATGACTTCCTACATTTACTAGACCATCAGTGACTTCCTCAAGCTATCCAAAGGTTCTTTTTTTTTCTCAGTTGGGTTTTCATTTTTCCTTGACCTTTCCTAATTTTTGCCCCTACCGATCATTCAATCCTCCTTTGGCTTCCATAACATGACCCCATGAATCAGTGTGACCCTGGGCAAACCCCTCAAACTTCAATTGCCTCCTCTGTCAAATAAGAGGCTAGGCCTCAGTGACCTCTGAGTCCTAGATCCCAGGTGCCATGATAGTTTCATTGGCTCCTCTCCTTCAACTGTGGCATTTCCCAAGGTTTCATCATGGCCTTTGAAGCTTGACTTGTCTCCAGCACTCTAGCTCCCTTCTCTTTGGGAGTGACTCTCTGAGCCATCACTTAGCCCCTGACTACCTTGGAGCTCCCATCCTGTACCTTTGGCCAGCTCCTGAGCCTTTTTACTTGGACATCTCTCACCATCAGCTCATGTTCTTCACCTAAACCAGTTTCTACTAGTTTAGCCTGTTGTCTAGACTCTTTTTAGCTGCTGCCAGTCTTTGAATAGCTCTTCTCACTCACTCTTCAGTTACTTTCTCCTTGGCGCCACTCTAGCCTAACTCTTAGTACCTCAATCTTGTTCCCCCTCTGGCCTTGATACCTTCACTTTCTTCTCTGGGTCACAGCTAAGATCTTGGAACGCGGACCACTCCTCTCTGATCCATTTTGCATTCTGTTGACAGATGAGTCTTTCCCAAATACTCAATTCATTATGTCAACCCCTTCCTGCTCAAAACCCATCAAATGTTCCCTTTTCCCTGCAAGAAAGTCCCGATATTCTACCTGGCTTTCAGGGTCATCATAATCTGACCCTGCTCTCCCTATATAACCTTGTGCCCTCCTAGTCTCAAACACAGACTCTAAAACTGAGGTCCAACCTTGGCCTTCCCTCACTGAAGAAGCTTCAGGGGTTCCTTGTCACCTCCAGGATAAAACACAAGTTCCCCCATTTGACATTTAAGATCCTACACAATGAGACTCCAAGCCATGTTTCCTGCCAGATGGTCTGTTTGCATGCACTCTCTGGTCTAGCCTAAGTGGCCTTCCTAGGGCTCCCCACACCAGACTATCTATCTCCTATGGTGCCGCCTGAGCACAGGCTGGACGCGCATTCCTGGAATGCGTGCCCCCTCTCCTCTGCTCTCCTTCAGAGCTCCTCAAGCACTCCCTCTTTCCACCTCTTAGTGCTCTGGTCCTCAAGTGAGTTTGTATTTCTTGCCATGTGGATATGGTGTGTCTCCCCCTTAGTAGAATGGAAACTCCTGAGGGCAGGAACTGTTCTGGGGTTGTCTTTTTATCTCCAGCACTTAGCACAGTGCCTGGTACAAAGTCACTAATGCCCGCTTTCATTTTCTCAGGCCAAGTAGGTGTCCTAAAAACCTGCCATTTTCACCTGGGGCCCCCACACCCCAATGCTCTTCTCCCCTGCTAGAAGTCCCATCCTCATGAATATGCCAAACCACATCCCTCTTCTCCATGTTCTTCTAGGCCCTCCCTCCATTCTCAGGTGGTCCTGTGCCACATAGCACCCACAGAGTGGCATTTAAAACCTTACACAGAAGAATGCCCTGATTATGAGATCTTAGAAATCAGCAACTTTGCAGTATCTCTTAAAGAACCCTCCTTCCCCAAACCCTGGCTTCATCTTTATTGAACTTACCAGAACTCCCCTACTTTGCATGGCATGGTCTGATCTCAGTTGGCTTCCCTTCTGTAGAGAGAACTCATTGGCCTATAGTCCATTTATCAATTACAGTTGAAGCAAGCCCTTTCTTTCAGCTTGCATCCCTCTGGACCACATCTACAACTGGCTCCTCTCACATCAGTCTGACCTTTCTTGGAACTGTCTAACCTTGCTAAAGTCAGGATCTTGAGAATTTGCTTCAGGGCCTCCTCAAGTGGTCCTGTTGGCAGGGACCCCCACTTGCCCAAGAATTCTCTCTGCAATATTGCCAAGAATGGCACAGCCAGTTTTAGCTCACATATCCCCTCCTAAAGCTTCCCATCCCACCTTTCACCAGGCTTACCTTCACTCTCTTGGTGTTATGGACCCACTCTTTGGGTGGGAAGGCTGGGGACAAAGCCTAGAGGCCCCCTCCTCAAAATATTGTTTTTTTTTTGTTTTTTTTTTTTTAATTTTTGGAAGGCAGTTGGGGTTAAGTGACTTGCCCAAGGTCACGCGGCTAGTTTTTTGTGTTAAATGTCTGAGGCCAGATTTGAACTCAGGTACTCCTGACTCCAGGGCCGGTGCTCTATTCACTGCGCCACCTAGCCGCCCCAAAATATTGTTTTAAAATTCATATATTACAAGAGCACAGGACTACAATAGGACACAAAGGTTAGTCTAAAGAATGGTGCGATTTTTTTCCCCTTCAGGGTCATGGACTCTCCCCACTCCTTATTGAGTGGGAAGGGTGTTAGGTGTGAGGGTAGGGAGGGGATGAGCCAGAGTTGATGACATGTTTGGGGGGAGGAGACAAGCAATGTCTCTCCCTCATTTACCAACAGAGCTGGGTTTTAAACCATGTTTGGGCCTTGAACACCAGGCAGATGCTTCCTTGGAGTGAGGAAGAGGAAGAAATTCCAGAAACCTCAATATAGGGGGAAGAGTCGTACTCCCCACCCAGCCACCATGTGGCCATGAACACGTTGCCAGCTCTGTTCCTGTCCTTGTGAACTTTGAAAGGTTAGGAGAGCCACCAGAGACCTGGCAGCTGTAGTCCAGTCTGCTGGGGGCCACACTAACTGAGCCTAATGAGAAGCCAGTCCTGACGCTCAATTTGCTTGAGCCAGCCCAGCAGTAAAATGACCTGGCAGTCAAGACGCTATCTTGAGATCAAAGGAATGGCTCCTCCACTGGCTATGCCATACCCCAAAGTGAATGGTGGAAGCAGTAGAGGAGAGCAGGCTCTCGGCTTAGTATATTTTTGTAATTCGGCTCTTACTACATTTTTCTCAGTAAAGTACAAAAGTGAAAACCAAACCGAACCAGATGTGGGAGTTTATAGGTCTGTGAAAGGGAGCCATTGTACTTTTTTGAGAAGGACGGGAAAAGATCTGACATAATAAAGCAATGTTTTCATATTTTCCATGGCAGACCAGACTCTACATTAGGAAACATACAAAATAATACTCTTCCACTGTTAATACGATAATAGTTATTTATTTGGACAAATGTTCCATGAATGTTGTTTGGCATAATAATATTAGTGCCATCCCTTACTCTATGACGAGCCAGGGCAGTTAGGTTTGTGGTCAATGGGGGACTTTGCTGAAGAGTTTTCCAGACCAAGAGGTTGGAAGCTTGGGGCACAGTGGTCAGGGCACTGTAAGAGGAAGTTAGCCTGCCCCAGGGAGTTGCCCCAGCCTTAGACCACAATCATTTCTGGCTTCCTATGCAGTGAGCATTGATGGAACTGCAGAGGGACACGGAGCCCCCTCCTCTGCAAGGACAATGGGCCTAGCTGTTGCCCAGCAAGTGCCTCAGCCCCAGATGAAGGGAAAGCGATGAGTCGATCTAATGACTTTCTGACTCACTCAGCATCGAGTGAAGGTGATTTAGGAGGCTGGCAAACTATCCTGTGATTCATAGTGCTGATGGCTTAGCTTCACCGTAGTCACAAAATAAGAGTAGCACGTCAGTGTTCTAGCCTGGTTGAAGGTTGCTGAGGAAACCGGAACGGAACCTGGGTTGGAACTAGGTAACTAGGATTGAACCTGCAGAGTTTGCCCTTAGGGCATCTAAATTCAAAGGGCACGTTGGCAGCGCTGGCACTCCCGCTGCCCAGAGAACTGAACTTAGGACCTAATTAGTCCAACTAGGAAGCTACCAAACTGTGCCTTGCCCCCCAGCAGAGACCACACCCCACCTCCCAGCTGCCTTATCTTGCTCTCCAGAAGCAACCTTGGGAATCGCCACAGGCACCATGATTGCCAGTCAGGGCTCTGACTGATATGTTCTGGGGCAGGCCTGAAGTCAGGACCCAGCCCCTGCGGCTGCCACAGCCCTAATGTCTGCCTGTGAGCCACAGAAGAGGAAAACGAAGGTCAGAGAGGTTATCCTGGCTGCCCTGAACTTGGCTTGGCTGCTGAGCAATTTGCCCAGATGGGGTTTGGGGCCTACTCTGTTGAAACAGCTCCTTCTCTGCTTGCTGAATCAGTGCAGGAGAACCTTGGGCCATTAGAAATTCATGCCTCTGGGTTAAGGCAGGGAGTCTCTCAGATTTTGGGGCTGAAATGCAAACACTCTTGGGTATTAGCATCTTACTGGGAATTCACTTAGCAATTTCCCTCTCAGGTCTTTAGGGAATGAATCTGCAATAAACAAGGTGAGCCAGCGTGCCCAGAGGGTAAAAATGGAGAGGCAGTTTAGGGCACCTCACCATCTAGCCTTGGGGTTTTATAACAATCACCAACTTAGAGCCAGAAGGGCCAGAGAGCTTCCTCCTTTAACACTCCCCTTGGCTGCCAGATCTAGAAGCTGAGATGATCACAGCAGATTGAGAATGGGGGGGCCTGAGAGATCCTCAAGGCCTAGTCTGACCCCTTCATTTCACAGATAAGGAAAGAGGGCCTCCGGCTTCCTATGAGGAAATATACCCTGCCTTTACCCTTGCCATGGGAGTGGGGCGGGGGTCCCAGGGAGGGAAACCTGAAGGCTGTAGCCATCTGGTACCAAAGAGGCTGTGTGTGTGTGGGGAGGGGGGGGTGTATGTGTATGTGTATGTGTACGTGTGTGCATGTGTATGTGTGTATGTGTGTGTGTGTATGTGTGTATGTTGGGGGGGACAGAGAGAGCACCTCTGCTGAATTGGGCCAAGGGCCGGCCCTGCTGAGGAAGATAGGAAAAAGGGGGTCATTGGCCTGAGCCGCAGCAGCCGTTCCTGCCAGGGAACATTGGGAGGCAGGGAGCTGAGGTCCCCATTTTCAGGGACACAGGGCATGACCTCAGCAGTTCTGCCTGCAGAGTCAGCAACACCAAGACCAAGGTCCAGGGGGCTGGCTTGTGGGCTTTGCACAGCTGTCTGCAGACCTGGCATTCCTAGGGGTTCTGGTTCCAGCCAGAGGACATTCAGGGGAGATCATATTGACTACCACTAAACTGGCCCCTTCCGGGCCAGCCTAAGGAGGCAGAGAGGGGGGAAAGGAAGGGGGGAAAGGAAGGGAGGGAGAGAAGTGAGGAGCCCTAGTTTTCTTTCTGAAGGTAAGAGCCCTTCACGTGGCCCAGGCCAAACCACCCTTAAACCCTTCATGGCTAGTCCATTGGTTCAGACACTCCACACTGAGGCAAACATCACTCATAATAGCTTAACCTCTTTCTTCTCCCAAGCATGTTAACGGTGACCAGAAGGGGAGAAATTTCTGGCCTCAGACACAGTTCTGTAGAGCTGAGTGTGCCACTTCTAGTCTGGGAGAGATCTCCCAAGGCCCAGTACTGTGGACAGCTGCTCTTCGAGGCTCTCTCTGGGCTCTCTCTTTCTAAAGGTCTGCACAGTCAAACACTTTCCACCACTCTCTTATATCCCTCTACCTTTTAGCCAAAGCAGTTTCCCTCTACATGTTATCTCTCCCAAAGAATAAAGGTTCCTTAAGGCAGGGCCTGTTTCCTGTTTGTTCCTCTTATCCCCAGTGCCTGGCACCTAGCGGGTGCTTAGAAGATCTGTGGAGTGAACTGACTTGTTCGGAAAAAGAAAGGGCCAAGCAGGGAGGCCCAGAGAGGTGTGGAATCCCCTGGCCTGGCCCCTTTCTGTCTTGGCCTCTTTGCCTTTCCTGTTCCACCATGATAAGACAAAGGGTTCCCTCATGTGACCTCTGCCTGCCTGCCTACCCTAGGGCAGCACCTTGCTGTCTAGACTCAACAATGGACTAGGCGTTAGAAGCCCTAGTTCTGCTACTTTCTAGCTCCATTATGTGAACTTGGTTCTCAGTTTCTCCATCTAGCCAAGGGAAGGGTTGGGTTGACTGATGAGGTTCCTCTCTGCGCTCTGGCTTCTGATCTCGGCTGGAAAATGCTGAGTCCTGTGCAAATGTAAGACCGTCAGAGGCTCACGGCAGCCCTTGAGAAGCAGCCAGAGGCAAGGAGCCAGCCCGGCTTTGAGAGGCAGGAGTCCTGGCTTCTAATGCTTATTTGCTGTGTGAGCATGGATCGTACACAACCACTGTAAGCATCAAATGCCTCCTTTGGGACATAATCCTCTTGATCCATGTCCCTGGCTTCTCACAACAGTCTGTCCCTACCCCCTCTAATCTTCAATCTCTCCCTGTTTACTGATTGCCTCCTCTCCTGCTCCCTAGCTGCGCCCCCCCCCCCCGTGCTCTGTCTGTTCCCCCAGTGCCCTAGCTGCCCCCTGCGCTGTCTGTTCCCCCAATGTTCTAGGTGCCCCCGATGCTCTGTCTGTTCCCCCAGTGCCCTAGCTGCCCTGGGTGCCCTAGCTGCTCCCCCCATGCCTTCTCACACCCTCTCACACTGCTCTCTGAAGTGACTGATGACTTCCCAAGCTACCAAATCCAATGGCCTTTTCTCAGTCCTCACCCTTCTTGACCTCCCTGTGGCCTCTGACACTGGTGACTACTCTCTTCTCCTGGAGACCCTCTTCTCTGGAGGTTTCTGGGCCAACACTTGCTGTCCGTTCTCCTTCTACTGTCTGACTGTTCTTTCTCAATCTTCATTCAGACCAAGGCCACTAAAGTGAAGGGCCTCCTTCCCTCCTCCCTGTGTCCTCTCTTACTGATCTCATCAGCTCCCATAGCTTCAATACACAGCTCTTTCGTGACCTCCAGGCCTGCACCACCCACTGCCTCTTGGACATTTCAAATTCAACATGTGCCCTCAAACCTCCTCCTCTTCTCAACTTCCCTATTGCCCTGGAGGGCACCCCATGGGCCCCCAACCTTAGGGTCATCCTCAACTCTTCACTTATGCTTGAACCTCCCCCCCGCCCCAGTCAATCTAGTGCCACATCCTGTCATTTCTGAAGAGGAGCCCAAAGAGGGTTAGGGCTGCCTGGGACCCCAAAATACCAACATGCCGGGTCCTGCTGAAAGAATTCCACTCAAGTCTTCTCAGCCAAAGAAAAAGTAAAGTTTATTGAAAGTTCAAGTTCGCCATGTGGGATGCTAGGCCATTTCAAGGTGCTCTCACAGAGCAAGTCTGTGCTAAGCTATCCCATGGTGCTCTCATCCCATGTGGAGGGAAGATGGGATTCTATGTACAGAAAGGTTGTGAGAGGAATGTAGGGATGGTCCAGAGGAGGAGATTGGGGAGGGTCTTCAGGAGTCAAGATGAGGTCAGACTCCAGTAATGAGTGATTAAGGGTGGGAAGTTGCTGGAGGTTACCTGGAGACCACAGACAATGGTGGGCCAGGCCAGTTCAAGGGTGGGAAACTATTGGAACAAAGGGGGCTAAAGACTTGGGCAGAGCCACAACTTAAGGCTCATGACCTCAGGCAAATGTCTTCCCTGGAAGGTTTACTTTCCCAGAGCCTGTACCTCAAAGAATCAAGGAGAGCTCAAAAGGGGGGGGGAGGAGTCCCAGAACCTACACCTCATCAATTTCTACCCTCACAAGATGGCCGGTGTGTGTGCCCTTCTTCCTCACTTCCTCACTTCCCCACTCACCCACCCTCTACTCTGCTCCATGCTCCCTCACTTCACACCTGCACGCTGATGTTTCTGCCTCAAGTCTCCCCTCACTTGAGTCCATCCTCCACTAAGCTGCTCTCAATAAACTCCACTGGCTCCCTACTGCCTCCAGGCTGAACTAGAAAGTCCCCTGTTGGGCATTTCAATCTCTTTCTAAACATGGCTCCTTCCTACCTTACTTCCTGTCCAAGGACACTTCCTTTCTCACCTCCATATCTTTGCTCTGGCAGTTTCCATGCCAGGAATGCTCTCCCTCCTCATCACCACCCCCAACGTCCCCTTCTTCAGGAGGCCTCTCCTGCCACTCTTTCCAGATCTCAGACATACACTGTTTTTTTCGTGTTTTCTCCCTCTTGGTGTGGAGGCCCCTTGAGGGCAGGAATGGTCCATAGTACAATGTCTGGAACACAGAAGGTACTTACTACATACTGGTTGGCTTGCCTTGCAGACCCTCCAGTTTTACAGATGAAGACACTGAGGCTCATCAATGAGAAGGACCTGGCCCAAGGTTTCACAGGGAGGTAAGTTAGAGCCTGGGACTCCTGCTCTTGCTGCTGTGCTAACTGCCTCCTCCTATGTGGTCTCTGGAGCCCTGAGATCCTCTTTGCTCACTCCCAGAATGTCCGTCATGGAGACGAGGGTCATTGGGAGACCAAACAAGAGCTGGCAGCACTCTTTATAAGGCCCAATCTCATTTAAGCCTCACAGTATCTCTGTTAAGGAGTCACTACCGACCTAATTTTCTCCATTTTTCTGATGAGGTTCAGAGAGCGGACAGGATTTGGCCAGGGTCACAGATGGGCCGGGGTGGGGTTGGGGAGGGGGGTAATTAGAACCTATGAATTGCTAACTCCAAGTCTAGCCCCCTATCCAGTATGTCACACTGACCCCAGGTCTAGTCCCTATTCTGCCACTGGCAAGCTGTGTGACCTTGGCTAGGTCACTTTCTCTCTAAAGGCTTCAGGTGAGGAGGGGGGGGTCAGATTTGATTATTGTAAAGAGCCCTTCCATCTCAGAAAATTAGTGATGTTTTGATTCTGTCCCCAAAGACAGAATCTCTTAACTATTTGTGAAATCTCAGTGGGCATGGATGGACTACATGCCTGGATTCAGGTGGGCATCTTGGCAGGAGGGACATGGCACCTGCCTTACTCCCAGGATTTCACAGAACCTGGCATGCTACCTTTGCCATTGAGTCCTTGTATGTTTGGAGACAGACTGATACACTTATGTGACCTCAAACAAGTCCCTTCCCCTCTCTGAGCCTCAGTTTTCCCCTTTGTAGAACAGACCAGATGGCCTCCTCTAAGCTCCCTTCCATTCATAGATTGTCAGCCCCCCTCCCCATAGGCCCCCATTTACCTCCACAGCCTGACCCCCTGGTCCCCTTTCTCATTCTGTGTCAAGGTCCATTTGCTGTATGACAATACTTTGTAGTCTGGATGAGTTGTCTGCACAATAAATATCGGAACAGTGATATTTGTGGTCCCTGAAATTCGTACTCAAACCATTCCCAAGAAAAACAGGTTCTTTCTCCAAAACTTGACTATAAAAAAGTACAGTACAGCTCCCCTCCCTGTGGCCCCGAGTTCAAGCCCCTTCCACCATGAGGAGCCTGGGCATGGAAGGGGCATGGGCACCTGCCTCAGTGTTGCCTGGAACAAGACATTTCTTCTCAATCTCACCTCTAAAGGGAGTTCCTGATATCCATCCTCCTTCTTTACTGGAAGACCAAGTGAGACAGTGTGTGTGAAGCCTCCAAGAATCTCGCTCACCATAAAGTAAGACTCTAGACCAGTGGTTCTCAAGCTTCCTAATGCCGCAACCCTTTAATAAAGTTCCTCATTTTGTGGTGACCCCCCAACCAGAACATTATTTTTGTTGCTACTTCCTAACTGTCATTTTGCTACTGTTATGAATCATAATGTAAATATCTGATATGCAGGATGGATTTAAATTGAACATAACCCACAGGTTGAGAACCGCTGCTCTAGACAAACATGAGGTATATTTGTACAATGCAATAAAACACCAACAATAAAGCACAAGACAAAGGCCAAGTGTTCTCATCCATTGCCTCTTGTCTTTGAAATCCTCGGAAAGTGTCCCAAAGGGTGCCCAGGCAATTGGAAGACCTGGAGCTAGGGAGGGGGCTAGGTCTAGGCCTAGGGGTCTGGGAGTGGGCCTGGGGCTGGAGGACTGGGCCTGAGGTTGGTTTCTGGGTCTCCTTAGTCCAGGAGGATCCTCTTCATAAGCCCCTGAATATCCCTCGCCAGGAACAAGGCAAGGCCCTAGGCACCTGAGTGTCAGATCTCAGTTGTTCCTAAAATGTGTTTACTTAGTCAACCACTCCTGGGGTTTTCAACTTCAGAAGCCATGGGTGGGAAAAAATGCATCATAGTCATGTCTACATAAGATAAGGAGAGGTGGAACTCAGGGATTCCCACAGTGACTGGTTAGTAACATGGACCCAGACAGGTTGAAACGAAAATCTTCCATTTCTTTTTATTTCTGGTGGGTTGTGGAGAGGGGGAGGTGTTAAGCAGGGCATGAACAGTTGTTTTTCCATGTTTTTCCATGATTCACTTGGATCAATGGACCCTTGGGTTTGCTGGAAGGAGGTTACTTTTGCTGGGGACAGAGCTTGGGAAATGCATGGGCAAAGGTGTTGCTCATGGACCCTCTGGGTACACAAAGGATTTGGGGAGGCCGTTGGCAGCCAGAGCAACATCCCTCTTTCTCTTCATTGCCAGTCTTTGGAGATTTCCTCTTTCAGAATTTATGGATGCCAATGTCCATAAGTGAATTCCCCCATGGGCAGTAGGCCAGATTGGCATTCCCATACCTGCAAATGGCCTTCCTGGGGAGCTTCAGTGAGGCCCCCAAAGGGAATCTCTGAGCACACTAAAGTGGGTCTGGGGCAGGAGTTGAGGAGCTTTCATCAAGGAGCCCCATGGGCTTCTGACCTTGACTCCTGGACTTCCCCTCCCCAGATCCCACAAGACCATTGTGACAATGCCGTTAGTTCAAAAGTGTGAGAAGAGGCCGCCTGAGGCATTGACTAGCATCTCAGTTGTAATCTCTCAGCTACAAAATCTCCCCCCCCCCAGTAGCCCCTGAATTGTGGTTCTTTCCCACTTTCTAACACTACCAGAATTCCAAAAATTAGACTTAACCAAGTTAACAAACCTCTTCATAAGAAATGCAAAAACTCTCAACTCAAGCCTTCCCTATCTCCAATCCATGCTTCACTCAGCCACCAGGGGGATATTCCTAAAGGGGGATCTATGCAGGTAACTCCTGTGCTCAATAAATTCCAGTGGCTCCCTATTACTTCTAAGATTGAATTCAAACTTCTTGGTTCAGTATTTAAAATCCTTCATAACCTGTCAGTGACCTCCCTTTCTTTTTTTTTTTATGAGTTCAGAAGCATTTATTTTCTTCCTCTCCCCCATTAAGAAAAAAGAAAAACACCCCTCTCTCCTAACAGGTATGCATAATAAAGCAAAATAAATCCCCAGGTTGCCATGTCCAAAACTGCATGTCACATTTTGCTGTTTGAGTCCATCCACTCTCTGTGGATAGGTGGGTGGTGTTCCTCATCATCAGTCTTGTGGAATCACGTTTGACCATTTGTTCCTTGCGTGGATCAGAGTTGTTTGTCTTTAAAATGTTGCTATTGTCTGAACTGTACTTAATTCACTCTGCATCATTTTATCCAAGTCTTCCCAGGTTTCCCTGACAAAGGGTAACACCATTTCTTATGGCATAATAGTGCTCTGTTTCATTGATATGCCATAATATGTTCAGACATTGCCCAATTGAGGGGCTTCCCTTTTCCAGTTATCTGCCACTGCCAACAGAGCCGCTTTAAATACTTTTTGTACATATGTTTGCCTCTTTTCTTTTATCTCTTTGGGGTATCACTACACCAATAGATATGTGTAGTTGAGTTACCTTGGGGACATAACTTCAGATTCCTTTTCAGAATGGCTTTAACAACTCCACCATAAAACCTTAGTTTTTTTTTTAATTTATGAAGAAGCTTATCCTGAAAGCATTTCCATGAATATTGGATAGATGTGCAAAATAATAATTATTCTTATTATAATTATATCAAATTAATTTAATTGAATACTAGAGGCTTTTTAGCCCATTGCCAATTGGGTGACTTTAATAAATTCCATTTCTTTTTTTATAAATTGATTTATTTACTTAGTTTACAAGATTCAGTTCCAGAATCACTTGAGTTTCAGATTTTCTCCCCTCCCTTCTCCCCCCCTTGCCATGGTGGCATACAATCATGTATGGGATCTGCAAACACTTTCACATTGTACAATATAGTCTGGTTATATAGAAGCGTTGTAACCAATGGAGCGAATAATGGGGGAAAAAAAGAAAAGAAACAAAACCAAACATGGAAAAGAACAATAGCATGTGTTGCTTTAGTCTCCATTTAAACTCTGGTCTTTCTGGATCTATCTCCTTCCATTCTGAGACTTGTAGAGTTGTCTTTTAACTATGCGTTGCTGAGAAGAGTCCACTTTATCAAGGTTGGTCGTCACACATATGATGTTTCTATGACTGTGTACAGATTTTTCCTGGTTCTGCTCTTCTCACTTAGCATCAATCTGTATAAGCCTCTCCAGATAATTATGAAGACCGTCTCCTCCCCATTTCTTATAGCACAATAGTATTCCATTACATTCATATACCACAACTTGTTTAGCCATTCCCCAATGGATGGGCATCCCCTAAGTTTCCATTTCTTTGCCACCACAAAGAGAGCTGCAATAAATATTTTTGTACATATGGGTCTTCCTCCCACTTCTATGATCTCTTTGGGATACAACCCCAAAAGTGGTATTACTGGGTCAAAGGGTATGCAATTATTTATAGAGTGGCCTCCTTTTCAATCCTGGTTGTACACAATCCAGACCCTTCACACACTCTGTGTTTTAGCTCACCCATATGCCTGCAATGTCCTCACTCCTCACCTTGGCCCCACATTCTACATGAAACTGTCTAATGAAATCTTTCCTGGTCTCCCCAATTGTAAGTATTTCTTTTTTAAAATTTATTTTTAGTTTTCAACATTCACTTTTATAAGATTTTGAGTTCTAAATTTCCCACCTCCCCAAGACTTTGTGCAATCTGATATAGGCCACACATATACAATCAAATTAAACTTATCTCCACATTAGTCACATTGTGAAAGAAGAATCAGAACAAAAGGAAAAAAACACAAGAAAGAAAAAACAAAACAAAACAAAAAAGAGCAAATAGTCTGCTTCATTCACTCTTCACTCTGCATTCAGACTCCATGGTTCTTTCTCTGGATGTGAACAGCATTTTCCATCATGAGTCTTTTGGAATTGACAATTGCTGAGAAGAGCTAAGTCTATCATAGTTGATCATTGTTACAATGTTGTTACTGTGTACAATGTTCTCTTGGTTCTGCTCACTTAACTCCGCATCAGTTCATATAAGTCTTTGCAGGTTTCTCTGAAGTCGGCCTGCTGATCATCTCTTATGGAACAATAGTTTTGCATTATATTCATATGCCACTATTTCTTCATGTGTTATCTCTTGTGATCAAAGCCTGACACAAGGTCATTTCTTAAAAACGTGCTGATTTAGTGTCTGATGGGGGTTAGGGATTCTTAGTCATTCACATGTTAGTGAAGGAGTTCCATGCACTTGCTTCCTTGAACCAAATGAATGGTAATTTTGCTTGGGGAAGCACAGAGCCCTCGAATGCTAAGAACACCCGACATTTACGTGGCTTATATTATTTGCCAGGGACTGTACCACAAGCTTTAGGAATATGATCTCATTTGATCCTCACGGCAACCCTAGAAGGGAGATTCTATTATGTTCTCCATTTTCCAGGTAAGGAAACTAAGACAGACAGAAATGAAGGAACTTGCCCAGGGTCACATAGCTAGCAAGTGTCTGAGGCAGGATCTGAACTCAGATCTTCCTGACTCCAGGACAGGCACTCTATCCACTTTGCCACCAGTTACACCTTTTGGTGTGGAGAGACCCTGGGGGACAGAGAGGCACTAGGGAGAAGGAGAAGGTGCAGAGGGGAGGGCGAGAGGCAAAAGACAAGCATTCAGTTATTTCACTATTTTGCTTGGGTCTGGCCCAGAGCCTAGCCAAGGTGGAAGGAATTGCTTTTCCCCACTTCAGTCACAAGCTGTAAGGCCTGGGCCCTGCTTCAGGCCCAACGCCAGCTCTAACTGTTGTTAGTTCTATGCTCCAGCAGTATTTGCAGAGAAAGAGGCTTCTGTGAACTGCCCTGCTCAGTGGAAGATGGTTTCAGGAAAAAAACAGATCCCATGTTCCTTATACCTGCCTAACAAGTGACCTTTTAGAGCTGGCCAGTGCCTAGCCTAGGGCTGCCCTGGCTTTAAGGGGTCTAGTGTAGAGCTGGGCCTGGGCACATAACCCTGCTGCATGCCTCCCTGAGTGTGCTGGAGACATGGGCTTTCTCTACCTGTATATGGTCCAGATAAGGGGGGCTCCCCGATAACTCCCTCCCCCTCACAGAGGCAAGGGCAGGGAGCAGGGAGATCAAGGCCTGGGTGTGGAGTCTGGAGCCTTAGGGGCTAGGCCAAGGTCAGTTATTGCTGAGCTGGGTGACCCAAGTCATCATGTACATGGTTGTTTTCTCTCTCTCTCTCTCTCTCTCTCTCTC
>CM053602.1:2610735-2644663 GCA_028646575.1 Pseudocheirus occidentalis | reverse complement strand
TCAGATCTCCCCCCCATTTCCAGTACTTTATAGTCAGAGAACCCTAGGTCTAGAGCAAGAGAGGCCTCCAAGGTCAACTGGTCCAGTGATGCCGAACTCCAAAACAAACAGGGGCACTAAAGCTTACCCAAGGCCCCCTGTGGGTGGCATCTTGACTTGGAAGACACATATTACCGTTATCTATATTCTGTTGTATTTTATTTATTTTGCTCAATATTTCCCAATTGTATTTTGCTTTGATTCAGGCTGGGGTGGAGACCCAGAGAGAGGAAGGCACTTGCCTAGGGTCACACAGTATGTGTCAGAGGCAGGGTTTGGACTCCAAGGCCATAATAAGCTGTCCTCCATGATTAACACCTGGGGGGTTTTGGGGGGGCAGTTCCTTGGTTCTGAAAAGAGAACCAGGGATGAATATCCTATCTCACCCCAGGCACTGCCACTCAGCCCTCTACAATGGTAGCTTTGAGCAGCCTTCTGACCTCTTCTGTCTACTATAGGCCAGGACGATGAAGCTTGGGTTCTGAGCCTGGTGGCTTTGGAGGCAGGAAGACCTGAGTTCAAATCCTGCCTCATACTTACTAGCTGTGTGACACTGTCTGACTCAATTTCATCATCTCTAAAATGGGGATGATAATAGTAACTACTTCCCTGGATCATTGTGAGGATTGAATGAGATAGGGCCTGGCACATAGCAGGTGCTTTATCAATGTTAGGCTTTATGATTATCACTTATATGCCAGAGACATAGCAGACCTCATGGGGTGACACACAAGATCTGGTATGGAGCCAGGGCCTGAAGGCTGCAAAGGGACTCACTGCCTCTGAGGGCCCTCTTGTAAAATGAGGAGCTTGATTTGCTCCCCTGGCCAGGCTCTCCTGGGAGGAGTCTTTGTTAGTGCCAATTTTCTTTTCTCTCCCAGGGTCCCATGGGCCCCTCAGGTCACCTCTCCTCCCCAGGTTGGCTCCACCATCACGCTCTTGATGTCTCAGGCCTCAAATCAGGCACTTGCCAGCCTGCTGGACCCTCTTCCTTCCCCAGAGGCTGACGCCGCCACCCTCATGACTCCCTGGGACCTTGGGCTCATTGCTTAGAAGGACAAGCAAACAGTTCTGTGAACACTACCACTTTTCCAGGCCGTCTTTGCCAGAACATGCTCAGGAAGCTAAATGACTGGGCTTGTCTCGTCTGGGCCAACACACCAGCCAGTCTCTTGGGGGTGGAGGCTCCAGGTGCTTCTTCCAGGATATCCCCATGACCCCCCATGGGGATGGAAAGGAATCATGGGAAAACTGCCCCAGGATGGCTCCCAATAGTCTGGGTTCCTCCAGGAGGTAGGGGGTCAGAGCCCCAAAAGAGGACATGAGCTAATTTATTCAAAAGTCTTTTCAGTCCATTTTCTCTTTGATGACCCTCTCTACCATCAGTTTTGTTGGCCTTCATAAGTAAGGAGCCTGGGTGAGATGACCTCTGAGGCCTCTTCCAGGTCTTGATTGTATGATCAAGGTGCCAAAAGCTTGTACAGACTATCTTCCATTCAACCCTGCATCTAATTCTCATACGATTATAAGACCCCCCCCAAATGTAGCTTCATTGAAATGTGGACCCCTTCCTTCCTTAGAGGATCTGGAAAAGAGTTGAGAACCTGTCCCATTCAGGAGGAAACTGAGACCCAATGGGGGAAGGTCAGCCAAAGAGGAAGTGGCAGAATTTGTTCCTCTGATTACAAAGGCAGGACATGAGTGTTGGCAATAAGGGATGGGGAGCAGCCTCAAGAATTGTAGTCCAGGAAGTACTGGATCCTCTCCCTTTCTTAGGAGCTGAGCAGAGGATGCTCTTTCCCAGCTTTCCTGAACCATAGGCCCATAGGGCTCTTGCTCATCTAACAACCTAAACCTTCCAGTGGGTCTTGGACCCCCAGGCAGATCAATTAGTGCCAAGCACTGTGCTAGGCCCTGGGTATACAATGACAAACAATGAACCAAGGAAAAGAGCTTACATTCTGAGAGGAGAGACAACCAGGACACACAAAAATTATAGTTACAGAATATAAAAACAGTAAGTTAATCAACATGACTCTAAGCAGAACAGTTAAGTACAAGACAGTTTAGGAGAGAGGCCCCTGGCAATTGGTGGGACCTGGAAAGGGGGCTTCATGCAAAAAATGATACTGGAGAAGAAGTCTTAAAGGAAGAGAGGGTCTCTGGGAGGCAGGGTGAGGAGGGAGTGCATTCCAGACGGAGGGGGCTTCCCTGGTTCCCAGAGGATTCCTGCCCCACCTCATTTCACCCACTTCCTCTCTCCTCCCCACCCTCTCCCCCATCATCTTTGCGCCAGTGTCTCAAGAGCTCTGTTCTCCCCCCCCCCACCACCAGGAGGTGGTTTTCAGCTTCTTCCCCTTCCGTGAGGAAGCATAGTCATAGTCACAGATTTAGACCTTGAAGGGCCCTTAGAGACCAAGTCCAACCCCCTCATTTTACAGATCTCACCTTTTTCTATCCCAGGACACAAAAATATCCTAGTTACCACTCTGGCTCCCCCAGGCCAGACAAATGGAGCTCCTAGCTCCATCAGCTCCATCTTTCTGGCTCTTTCCCTGCCTGACTTCTGGTCTCTTTCGCAGAACTCCAACCCTACCTCTGTTCTCCCAGTCGATCTCTCAGGTATACAGCCCCCTCTTTGTCCTGCTAAATTCCAGGGACCCAACTACCTTTGAGTTCATAGCTTAAATCTTTCCCCTACCTCAATCTCTGGCAGCCCTGTCTCCTCCCAGTCCCAAACAATTTGCAGCTCTGGAAACCATTAATCCTGACTTGGACCCTGATTCCCTTGCCTTAATGCCAACCTCAAGGTTACCTGCTACTTCCCTTTCTCTCTGTATGTACCCAGAGATTATGAGGACCTCAGCCTTCACATGAAGATAGTTCCCTGACAAGTTTAAAAGTGCTGGCACATTTTTTTTTCTTAACTTGGCCTCTGCCCCAGCCCACTGAGGGCTGAATGAGTGGGGGAAAACCACTTGTGTCTGCCCCCAGGGATTCAGAGTGATGGATGGAACTAGCAACTAGGAGAAAGGAGGGCAAAGGGAGGAAGAGGAAAAGCCTACAGGGGAAGCAGTGACCTGGAGAGGAAAACAGGAGGACTCTTGGTGGAAGGGACCCTTGTTTTGCCTGGGGAGATGACATAGAAAGACTAGAGAATGTTCAAGTTGTCAAGTTCACTGGCAAAACTGGTAGACCATCTGGACATTCTGGAGAGCCAGAGGGCACCAAGCAGGGCCTTAGGAAATCCGAGGGAGACAAAATTAGAAAGAGCCCATTTCCCTTCTAGCAGGACAAAGTTAGGTCAGGGGAGGACTTTGGGGAAGGCTTTTATCTAACAGACCCTGGCCCTCAGAACCAGAAGTGACTCTGTGGAGCGACATCTATCTTTGGGACTAATGGCTGCTCATTCATGGGTCTTGGTTACATCAGACTTTCATCTAGAATGTGAAAAGAATGCTTGCAAGGTGGTCTTGGTTTTCCATCACTCACAGGCATACGTTTCTACCAGGTTTTTGGAGTAGGGACTATGGGCCAAGAGAGAAAAAAGTCCCCTGAGTATACAGGGAATGCATAAGTAGCCCTTTGTGTCATGAGGAACCTAAAGGTAAAACAAGCAACTTCCTGCCTCCACCCAATTCAGAAGTCCCAGCCCATACTGAAACACAATACTGCCAATGTGGCCTGATAAGAGAGAACGCTTGTTCTAGAAGTCTCTTGATGCTTCCCAATGGTCTCTTAGCCCTTCTGGCTGCTTTCTCCTATTGTTGGCTCATCTTGAACTGGAAACATACAAAAGCCCCCCAGCTTTTCTCATCCGCCTGCTGCCCATCACCATTGGAGAGGTGATATGGTAGACCTCCCTACTGGATTTCATCTTAGCTTTGGTCCAGTGTCTTTTTGGATACTGATGGTTTCTTGTCTTCTGGCCTCTTAGCTGTTCTTCCTAGTTTGGGATTATCTGCAAATGTGGCAAGCATGCCACCTCTGGACATGTTGACCTTGACCAGAGTGACCTGGTTTTAAGGTCCAACCTGGTATAACTCTTCTGTACCCTTTTGGTGCTATGGAGCCCTTTGGTGGTCAGTCTGGTAAAGCCTATGGACCCCTTCTCAGAATCATACTTAAAATGTGCCTATATTCAGAATAGAAGAAAATGCTAAATTTTATTGAGAGGTTAGCAAAAGGGAAGATGTCATTTTTATTCCCATCCAAGGGGTTCAAGATGGTTCATGAAGAACCTCCTGAAATCTATTCACAGAACCCCTTGGGATCTGGGGGCCCCATGTACTAGAGGCATCCTGATGGAGTGAATGGGGCATTGGGCTTCAAGTTGAGAGGACCTAAATACAAATCCCACTTCAGACACTGGCCAACTGTATCATCCTGGGCAAGTCACTTCCCCTCTGGGGACTTGTCTCTTCCGTGTAGTTGTGAGGTTGGACTTGATCACTTCTAAAGCCCTGTCCAGTTCTAAATCTGGGAGTATATGACAGTCTACTTGAAGCAGCCTTTGTCATTGGAAAGCTGGGAGATTGGGGTTCCCCATATTATATGACTTGGTTTCTTGCCTTAATCCTTTCTCCTGAGCATGCTTGACCTGACCTCAGAACAGGCAAAATCCAGACCCCAGAGCCCCTTGATGGCCTTTCCCAAGTACAGCACCAGCATACAACGTGGACATGGGAAAGAGATGATTGACTGGCTATGTGCCTCTGGATCCTTCTCTGTACTTATTTGTTGAGGCCCCACATACAGTACTACACAGTGAACCTCTAAAACCATGGAGTCTCCTGAGAAGGGCCCAGCCCCTAGAAGGAGATGCAATGTAAACCTTCTCTGACTTAGCCACATTCTGGGAGCTTCCCAAGGAGCCAGATAAGCCTTAAATGACACAGGGAAGGGGCAGAGCCTGGATAAGGGGCATTGGGATGGGATGGGAAGAAAATGGAGACTCAGGAGGAACCCAGTTCTCCCAAAGCCTCCTTAAATCCTAGGCAAGAGCCTGAGTGAGCCTGAAGATCAGGAACTGGACATCTTAAAGGGAGTGCTATCATTCTTGTACAAAAGCTTGGTCCTGCCCCCATGTGCCTGAAGATGGCTTAGCAAGGTTGGAAAAAACCATGGGGGTAGAGGGGGAATGGGTGGGGCAGACGCTGGCCACAGAGGTAGCTTTACTGGGGCTCCACTGCCACTCAGTGGCCAACCAAAGTCAAAGCAGCCTCAGGCAGCTTCACTCTTGCATTATAAAATTTGCTTGAGAGATCCAGGCCAGAATTTGGGTGGCTAATCTGCAGAAGAGAAAGCTGATTTTGGACAGTGAATGCTTAGGAAACACTTCACTGGTGGTTGGTCTAGGTGAAAGATTCTCAATTTCTCTTTGTTCATGGCATAATAACCTTTGCCGAGAGGAATGGTGTGTGCCGTGGAACAAGGAAGCATCTCTTGGCAGTGCAGCTGGGCCTCTCGACCCATCAGCTGGGTCTCTCTTTCTCTTCCTCGCCCTGTCTGGGAAGAGCAGAGCACAGGCTGCAGCTGGGCCATCAGAAGTCTGAATCTGCATGAATCTCAGCTTTGAGATCTTGTGATCATTTGTGATCATTTGTCATGAGCTAGGCTGAAATGAACCAATATCGCTCAAAGGAGTTTACTAAACAAAGCAAGCCATCCTTCTGAGGAGGTCAGAGGCTTGGAGATCACGAGCTGAGAAGGATGTGGGAGGTCACCTCCTCCACTCCCTTCACCTTACAGAGGATAGAACAGAAACGAAGTATCCTATAAGGCAGATTGGCAGATTTTCAAATGGTCTACGGTCATGCTTAATCTGCCCTTGAGAGTATAGTGATGAAATGGCTCATGATGATTGCCTGAGTCAGAGAACAGAACCTCTCTAACAATGGGGTGGGGGGAGAAAGATAGCCCTGCAGAGCTCTCTTGTCCTCATATTCCAAACAAAGAGATGTCTAGAAATGTACCCAAGGCCAACCCCAAGAGTTTATGAGAAATCTGAATCAATCTGTCAGACACAGTCTTTAACCAAATTTTTAGAAAGAGGTGCCCATTGCCCCCACCTGAGGTGAAGCAGGGTGGGGAGGAAGTTAAGAACTGCCCGTCTGCCATATTTGTTTTTTTCTTTCAGTGCTTCAGCCATGATTTAAACCCCCAAACCCAAAGCACACCCAGGCTTATACTTTTTCCGCTTGTCTCCGTTGGAGGCTTTGGTTGGAAGAAGGCAGAAACATATGGGACATCAGCACCACTTACCAGCGTTCCTATGCCACCTTCTTTGCCTCAAAACTCTCAGTATATGGGGGAAGGACAAACCCTGCTCTCTCGTCCTCATCTTCCATTAGCTTCCTCTCTAGGTGGTACAGGAGATAAAGTGATGGACTTGGAGTCATGAAGACCTGGGTTCAAATCCCACCTCAGCTACTTACTAGCTCTATGACCTTAGAAAAGTCACTGAAATCCTCTCAGCCTGTTTCCTCATCTATAAAACAGGGATAATAATAGTACCTAGCACACAGTGTTGTGAGGATCAAATGAGATACAATATGTAAAGTGCTTTGAATAAACATGGTCTTTGTGGCCAGGCCCAGCTTTGCCAGAGGGCTGTTATTTTCCTCCCCAGGAGTTGGAATTTTACAGTCCCTTACAAAATCAACTGGGACAAGCATGGCTCCTGCACTCACACACACTATCTCACCCCAGAGTTCACTAACATCCTGGGGAGTCACCTCAAAATGCCCTATACAGCAAACAGGCAGCAACAATGTGTGCTCCAGAAATTGCCTGATAGAGACCAGCACTTGCCAGGTGCTTCAGGGCTAAATCACATGCAGAATTGTGAACTCAATGAAGCCTCTGAAGCCGAGATACAACAAAGTATGAATCAATTAGCTGCTTGTGCTAATTTTGGCCAAACAATTAACACCAAGAAAATCCTTCCCTCCCAGCCACCATCCATATGTAAAACCATTGGTTACAGCAAATGGAGAAATATTGAGTGCTATGAATAAGTTCACTTACCTTGGCAGTATACTTTCCAGGGATGTCCACATAGATGATGAGGTTGATGCACGCATTGCCACTGCTAGTTCAGTGTTTGGCAGGCTCTGAAGGAAAGTGTGGGAGAAAAGAGGTATTAGACTGACTACCAAACTGAAGGTCTATAGAGCCATTGTACTGACCTCATTGTTGTATGCCTGTGAGACCTGGACATTCTATCAGTGCTAAGTCTAGAAATTCCATAGCTTACATTTGGATTGTCTTAGGAAGATTTGGAAGCTCACCTAGCAGGACAAGGTACTGGACACTGAGGTCTTTTTTCAAGTTGAACTGTTAAGTATTCAAACCCTACTGCAGAGAGCACAGCTCCAATGGGCTGGCCACATTGTTTGGATGAAGTATATTCACCTAAAATTTTATGGAGAACTTACACAGGGCAAGTGCTCACATGGTGGTCAGAAGAAGTGATAAAAGGATACTCTCAAGTCTCTCTGAAGAACTTTGGTATCTATTGTGTAACATGGGAGACACTGGTGCAGAACTGTCCAGAATGACATGCCCTCATGAAAGAAGGCATTATATAAGTAAAGTAGAATTTCAATAGCTCCAAAGAAATATAAGATGTGCAAATTTGGAGCCATCTCCACACCAAATGTTTATATAGACTATTTGGACCTGACCTGTGGTAGGGCCTTCTGAGATCACATTGGCCTAATCAGCCACAGTTGGACATACTGTACCTTGATCTCAACATAGCAATGTCACATGCATGACCATCAAACAAAAGCAAATGAACATAGAAATAACAACAGTGGCAGACCTACAAATTATCTTTCCTCAGCTCCATGTTGTTTCTTATACTGGAATACTGACCTCCTTCCCTGGCCCCAACCCTAATTCCATTTCTGACCCTGTTCTTCTTGAGTGCATTTATCATGTGTGGGGCCATTCCTTCACACTAGTATGACTAAAACCAAGATGCTGATATATGAGCGTGTGTTTGGCAGGAGGAACCCAGGGAATCCCTGGGTCTAAGACTTTTCCAAGGAGATCATTACTTTCCCTGGTGTTCTCCTTTGGAAACCTTCTTGTGAGTTTTAATTTCTGTATTCCTAGACCTTGTATCTTTGGTCCATATTTTTGCATATGTTTCTGAACCATTTGCATGTGGGGCTTCCCAGACAGACCTAGGCCTACTTTGCAACTTACTTACAACTCTTGGAAACTACTCAGCCATCTACTGGATTCATTTTCATTGAGACCTGTGCACACTCACTGCAACCTAACCTCACCCTCCATCTCAAGATTTACTACCCCTAATTCTCCTAATCTTTGTCCATTTAGCATCTGTGCAAACATAGTCACATGATATGTAGATGCAACAAAATGTAGAATAAGCTTGACTTGGTGTTTCTCCATCTCCAAAGCATTATTCAAGGCAATTTTGCTATGTTCTGCTTCAAGTTCTGGCTACCAGGCCTCCCCAAAGGGCATTTCTCTCAGTCAGGCCCTGTTACATACTGCCCTTGACACCCATGTAATCCAGGTTTCCCACATCGGTTTTCCGGGGAGTGGGGGGCACGAAAACTTTTGAGGACTATTTACCAAGGCAGAGAGGGGTTAGAATCTGGTTTGGTGGAATCTGCAAGTGACTTCTCCTTTCTTGGTCTCAGTTTCCTTCCCTGTAAAGTAGGAATAATAATAGTACTTCACGCATAGGTTGGTTGTGAGACTCTGATGAGATCATGAATACCAAGGGCTATCACAGAAACCCAGAATCTCCAAGCTGGGAAGGGCCTCATCGGCTCTCTAGTTCAACCCAGACCTGGCAAAGAATTACGAAAAGAGTTGATATGAAGAAGATCAATAAAATTTGGAGAAAAATGAAAAATAATCATCTGCTTTGCCTTACACATTTCTTGTCTTCCTTAGTAACTTATTCCAGCCTCAGGACTAACACAGATTTGGAGATACTGGGACAGTGCTTGAGCTTGCTCAAGTACAAAATGTACAGACCTGAACAAGAGTCCCCTGTATCTGCACCATCCTGGAGCAAGAGTCCACCAGCTGCTGCTGGAAGGCCTTTCTGAAGGGCCAGAGCAAGCCCATCTATTACTGTTGCTAGAGGGGCATTGTGGTGGGGGCCCAGGGACTAGTTGCCTCATTTATTGCCTTTCAAGCTTTTGTTCAATGAGGCTGACGGCTTTTCTAAGTGAATATTCGTGTCATCAGCACATCCTGCCATTTTTACCTCTAGATTTCCTCTGCAAATCCTTCAAATTCCCTTTGATTTCCTCCTCAGTACAATTCTTAACATTTCTAATGCTTCGTGAGGAATGAGACTGTGCCCGGGTTCTATTTCTGTTTTGAGTAGGAATGTTCCAAATGTTTCTCCATTGTGTATAATGGTGGTGATTCTGGGTTTCCAATGGACACTTTTTAAAACTGTGTATTCTTTGTGTGTGTGTGTGTGTGTGTGTGTGTGTGTGAGAGAGAGAGAGAGAGAGAGACAGAGAGACAGAGAGACAGAGACAGACAGACATACAGACAGAGAGACAGAGACAGAGAGGGAGGGAGGGAGACAGAGAGAGGGAGGGAGACAGAGAGAAGAGAAGGAGGGAGAGAGAGAGCATTGATGGATGTATTTGTTGAAGGTTTTTTCTGTATCTGTTTTGGTTTTTATTTTCTTATTTGAATGGTATTAAGGCAGGGCAGCACAGTGACAAGAGTCTTGGGCAAGTCAATCAATCAGTAGGCACTTATTCAGTACCTACTGTGTGCCGGGCACTGTCCTGGTGATACAAAGACAAGAATGAACAAATTCCAGCCCTCAAGAACCTTTTATTTTATTAGGAAAAATAAGAGAAAAAGCACAAGACAATTGGGAGAAGGGAGAAACTTCCATTAGAGGGCAGTGCTTTTTGGCCAAAGGGACTCCATTTTGTGACTACGTTTCACTGACCTTTGAGGTCCATGGCCTTTGAATGTTTTCTGTAAAACTCCCTACTTCCCAGACATCTGCACACACCCTGATCTAATCACAGCTAGGCTGATACATGACTGTCCCTCTCTAGTGCTATCTAAAACATAATGTAAAAGCCAAAGAGCTGTGAACCTCTGGGTCCTTGTTCTGAGCAAGAGTTCTGGACCGGATGGATTTCTGCAGCTTCGTGCCTTGCTAAATGAATTGTCTGAATGTAGCTTGGAGTCCCTATTCTCTACAAACATGCTGGAGCTATGCTTTGGAGGCAACTAGAGATTCCAGTTTTCTAGAGGTTGAAGTACATTCCAGATATGGAAGATTGCCTGTGCAAAGGCATGGGGGGCAGGATATGGAATGTTGTGTGTGTCAAACAGCAAAGAGGGCCAGGATGACTGGACCATAAAGTGCACAAAGGGGAGTGAAGTCAGTAAATAAATAAAGCTCAAAAGGTGACCGGGTTGTTAAGTGCTTTAAATGCAAAGCATAAGATTCTATATTTGGTCTCAGAGAAAATAGGGAGCCACTAGAAGTTATTAAGCAAGGAAACAACATGGTCAGACCTGTGCTTTTAGAAATATCACTTTGGCAACTTTGTGTGGAAAAGGATAGATGCTTAGGTTCATAGACTCATAACTCCAGAGCCAGAAGGAACCTTCAAGGCCCTCTGGCCCAGAGGTATGGAACGCATGAAGGCTGTACATGGCCTGTAACACTCTTGATTGTGGTCTGAACCAGATTAAATGTAGTTCCTAAATGTGTTGACATATTAACTACAATTGGCTGCCCTACATCAAGGCCTCAGCTTCCTCATCTGTAAAGTGAAGGGAATAGACTAGCTCAGTGGTACCAGACTCAGATAGAAATGGGACTATGCAGGCTACTTTCTTTTTGTAATTAAAGGTTTGCTATCTCCCAACTCCATGTTGGTGAATTTTCTTTGTGGGAGTTGGTCTGAGCCCAGAATTCATTGGTGATATGTTTAATGTCTTGCTCTGAATTTGTTCACCTTAACCAATCTCTTTTGTGTAGTATGAGTTTGAATAAAAGAGTTTTTGCTAATAAGTACCCTTTACATTTAAGTTCTCCAAGAAGCCTAGAACTCTTACATTCCCAGATGAGCTGATAACCTTTCTGAGTTTGAATTTCAACTCTGCTATTTCTTCCTTCTGTAACTTTCATCAAGTCCGAACCTTTGCATGTCCTCAGTTGCCCCATCTGGCAAACGAGGCATTTCTACTAGCTGGCCTCTTACCTTCCTTTCCCCTTTATATCTCTGTGGCCCCTGACTCTAAGCACAAACGGTAGCTTTGGCAAATAGGAGTTCATGCCGGGAAGGATGGACTTGTTCTGCTTGGGCCCATCCGGTGGAGCGGGCAGCGAGAGGCCGACCCCGAGTGGAAGGGGGCCCTCTGGGGGCCGGCGGGCTAGACGGTCGCTGTCCAACAGTGATAACAGACAGAGGCACCTGCCTGGATGACCCCTGACCTATCTAGCTGGAGGGAGGGACGCAGAGGGGCTGACCAATGGCCGCCGAGGAACAGCGGGGTGCCTTTCCCGGCCGCCCGGGACTCGGCGAAGTGGGTGCTACCGCGCAGTCTACTTTCCAGCCGATCCTCGGTGCTGGCTAAGCTCGGGGCACTGGGCTTCAGAAGAGGCTCCTGCGGGACAGGGGAGGGGAGGCTCTGTGCGGAGGTGGCGCCGCGTGTGACCTAGGCCTAGCTTCAGTTTCCTCCTTAGTAAAATGAAGGGGCTCCGGCCAGGGCCGCCTGCCGTCAGCGGTGCCCCAGGGTCAGCTGTCCCCGGCGGCTAGCCACCCCACGCCCGGCTCACGGGCCTTCCTGGGGATCGTCTCCCAACTCCGTCCAGAAGGTCGAGGGGCGGGGGGAGGCGGAAGGGGAGGAGCGAGGCGGAAGGGGAGGAGCGAGGCGGAAGGGGAGGAGCGAGGCGAAAGGGGAGGAGCGAGGCTGAGCTCGCAGCTCTGGGCCTGCGCGGGATTTAAAGCGAACGCTAAGAAGCCCCGGGCCGGGCTTCGCGCCACCTCGCGCTTCGGCTCTAAGTCGGGAAATGAGTGTCGGTCCCTTGGGACTTTCGGAGGCGAGCACCTCCCAAAGCACTCCAGGGCCTTCCCTCGGAGCGAAGGAAGGGAAGGGGGCCCCTTAGCGGCCTAGGCTGAAGGTGGGGCTTTGTGGGTGTGGGTATGGGTGTGTGTGAGTGTGAGTGTGTGAGGGGGATCAGTGTCAGAGTGTGCGCGTGCGCTCGCCCCTCCTCCCCCAGCACTAGGCTCCTCCCTCGCGCTGCCGCCCCGCCCCCGGCCCCGGCCCCGCCCCCGCCAGCGCGAGCCCACAGTTGCTGCGGCCGCCACCCGGACAGAGGTGAAATGAGGAGCAGGAGCAACTCGGGCGTCCGGCTCGATGGCTACGCCCGCCTGGTGCAGCAGACCATCCTGTGTCACCAGGTGAGAGCCAGCCTTGACCTTGGCCGAGTTGTCTTGTCGGCCCCGGGCTCAGTTTCCCCACCTGGAAGTGGAGATGGATCTCTAAGCGCCCGGGACGCTGGAGGGACTTAATAAGCGCCCTTTGACTTGACTTCTGGGCCCGCGCTGAGCTGGGGCGGGAGACCCTGAGATGGTCGGACCCTTCCTTCTACTCCCTTCTTCCCGAGGCCCCGGCCCTGTTAGGATCCTCTGCTCCCCTAGGCTGAGAGCCGAGAGGCGCTTTGGAACCCTTCCTTCCAATCCCTTCATGTTACAAAGAGGGAAAGGAAGGCCCTTAGAGGCCATCGGACTCAGGATCACGGAATAAGCCAGACAGAAATGACCTTGGAGAGCACTGAGCCCAACCCTCTCAGGTTACAGGAGGGAAACTGAGGCCCAGAGTAAGGGACTTCCTAACTCATTCTTCCCAGACTTGTTCTCAAGCTGTGGTTCTGTTCAAAGTGTCAGTAATTCGAACTTAAAGGCCAGGCTCTAGCCTTATAATAGCAGGGTTTGCAGTTTCAGAGGAGAGTCACAGCTGAAGTAGGAGAGCCAAAGAAGGGAATGATGAGCCCATTTCCTGGATTAAATTTCTTCTAGCTCCCCGGGGAACTCAGGGATCTTCCAGGTAGCTTCCGTCGCTCCACCCTTCCAGTCTTTGGACTTCTTCTGACTTCCATTTTTGGCTCTACAGAATCCTGTGACTGGCTTACTTCCAGCCAGCTGTGATCAGAAAGATGCTTGGGTCCGGGATAATGTCTACAGCATACTGGCGGTGTGGGGCCTCGGCCTGGCTTACCGAAAGAATGCAGACCGAGATGAGGACAAGGCAAAGGCCTATGAATTGGAGCAGGTAAAAAAATCCCTCAGGGTACTGGGGCACCCACTTGAGGACACTCACTTGGAGGTACCCACTCAAGTACACTGGATGTCCAAAGGATTGTAAGGAGATGGACAGGAAGGAGGAAGAGAGGCAACTGGCACTTATCTGGCAAAAGGGAGCAAAGAAAACGAGGCTTTGTGTCTCCTCTTTCCTCTCTTCTCTGTCTCTCCTTGACTGCTAGGACATTCAAAGCCTGCTTTCTGCAAGCTTGCCTGGCTGGGACAGTCACTCCTACTCTAAAGCTGGCTGTACTGTTGCCTGGGGCGGCGGGGGGGGGGGGGGAGAGGCCTAAAGCTCACATTCCTCTTTGTAAATAAATGTTTCACTGTGCCCAGCATATTTGCTCTAAGAATACTCTTTGGGGCAAGTCTGTCATGTTGTGCTTCATGTCTGACTGATGATGTTTGCCTCAGACCAGCAGCCCTTCCAGCTGGACACAAGGAAAGACCATGTTTTGACTTGATAGCTCTAGTCCCTCTTGGTTTGTTTACTCAGAGATCTTCCTGTAGGGGTAGCAGGTAGGTGAGCTGCCACCCTGCCCCCAAATGGGCAAGCAAGACTCAGGACACCTGGTCCAGTCACTTCCCATTTTGGGTGGATAGTCACTGTTCATATATCCAGAATGCTATATCTAGAGGTCAAAGACTAAGGTTCAAATCCTACCCAGCACAGCCCCTTCTTCCTTTTGGGACTGTGGCAAAGTCACACTTCCTTTCTGGGCTTCCTTTTCTCGTCTCTATAATAAGACTTTGAATTACATGACTTGTATGATCCAGACAAGCTTGAAATCTTTGTTCTTGTGACTTGACCAAGGGCATGTAGTCCTGAAAGCTAGGACTGCAAACCAGACCCTGGGTCTTCCAAGAGCCTGCATTCTTCCCTCAAAGCAATGCTCCCTCCTGGAGGCTGGGCCTGCCAGAGCTCCAGTACGTGTTATTTTGTGTCCATCTGCTGAGCGAAGCCAATTGCAGCCACTGTGGGGGCCCAGGAGACCCTCCCAACTTCTATCTCCAATCTGACCTCAGGGTTAGGACTAGGACATGGAAATGGGTTGGAGCCTGTGGGAATGGAAGGTGTCCTCCATGGGCCATGAAGTGCCCTGGCCATGCCATTAGCAACCTAGCTGGCAGGATTCAGGCCTGACTGGCAAAAGGTAAGAGAGTATAGTTAGGGTGGTAGAGATGGGTGTGGGGGGATGGGCAGGGGAGCAAGCAGAGGGGTCAGATTTCTTACAGAATGTTGGAAAGGCTCCATTCTAGGCACAGCTGTGTGTGTGTGTGTGTGTGTGTGTGTGTGTAACAATAACTTCAGTGTATTTGGCTTGCTCAGTTAGGGGAGAAAGGAGCCAGTAGACATAACCCCTTGGGCAGTGGGCATGGGGTGGGCCATGTGGGCAACAGAATTGCATCTGGCTTCTCACAGAGTAAGGGCAACCCAGACTTTTCCCAGCTCTTCCCAGTCCCTCAGAGTACTTGAGCAATGCTGTATGATGTGCCTTGTAAAACAGGACCACTCAAAGGTGGTCTTATTCTTTGTGGGAGAGAGAGGGGGAACTCAAAATCAAATCCCACAAGTTTCTAGTCCTAGCTCCTCCCTAATCAGTTACAAATAGACCTCTGTTCTCCCTTTCCCTGCTTGGGGGGGAGGTGGCTGCCTTTTGGGGGGGAAGTGTCTTGAAATCATTGACTTGGGGGAGCCCCCCACCCTACGCCATCTGTCACACTAGAAGTAGTGTGCTTCACTTTCCAGATGTCCTTGGTTCCCCCCAAGCCCTCATTCCACTCTTTGCCTGGCTATGTTCCATTGGCGGTATGGGACAAAAGCTGCTTACAAAGTAGGGCCAGGCTCCAAGCTTGGGCCACGTGGTTTGTGCTGTATGAGTGGTCCCAACCTGGGAACTGGGCATTAGACGGCCAGAGTCAGGGATGCTCAGGCATGGAGAGTCTAGAATCAGGGGGGGTCTTCAGCTGGGAAGGCCAGATCTCAGTGCCTCTGGGAGGAGGGTTGGGTGGGGGTTCACTTTGGGCCCGGTGCCTCTACACTCGTTCTCTGAACTGAAGCTCCCTGTTCCTTGGAAAAGGTCCTGCTGGGTGTTTTTGTGCTCTTTCCAACACGGGTCCGGACTCTGAGAGAAGAGAGGGAGAAGGGGCTGGGAGGCCCCTTCTGCCCTGGGCTGAACAGCCCTCCCAGACTTTGGTAGGATGACTTCTTGCTTTGGTCTGCCTAGATGCAGGCGGCCGGTAGTTTTCCACCCTGCTCCCAGCACCCTGTGTACTCATGAAGTAAATGCCATGTCAATCCTCAGTGGGGATAGAATTACATGCTTTGCAAAGGTCGGGGCCCAGCTGCGCTCGCTGACTCAGGGTGCTCCTGTCCTGGAACATGGGACTAACAGGCTGCTTTTTTATCCCTTCCCACAGAGTGTCGTGAAGCTGATGAGGGGGCTGCTGCAATGTATGATCAGACAGGTATGCCACCATGGGCTGCCCCTTAGCTTCTCCTCCATAGAATGCTGAGGTCACCTGAAAGCTAAGGGCTCCTACTTCTCCTCTCTAGCCCTGAAGATGGTGCCTGAAGAACCCTCTGCTGTGGCTCCTTAGTGTGACTGGGCGCAAACCCCAGCTCTGCCTCCTACCCCCTGTGTGGCCTCAAGCAAAACACATCCCCCTTAAGGCTTCACTTTCCTCCTCTGTCAAATGAGATGCCTCCTAACTCAGAATGGATGAAAAGACACCCACAGGCTGCCTACTGTCCACTCTACCTTGTACCATATGCTACCCTGTTCCTTGGCCTTCTCTCCTCACAGGCAGATTAAAGAATTACTGTTGGCAATAGAAGTGGAAGCAACATACGATGCTGAAAATGTCAGCGCTGTAAAAGAGAGAGAAGGAGGGGGAGAGAGATTAAGACAGAGAAACAGACACAGAGAGACAAGGAGCAGGAAGCGGGGAGAGAGAGAGAAATAGACCCACAGAGAGGGAGAGAGGCAGACACAGCAGGAAAGAGTGGGGGAGGGGGGAGACAGAAGAGGAAGAGAGAGAAATGGGCAGAAAATGAACAGACCCCTCCCTCTTGCCCCCTCCTGGGACTTCAAACTATCTTATAAGGAGTCAGTCTGGCCTCAGTGTCAGGATCCCTTGGGTTTATTGAGGAAGGCGGTATGCCCTTCCCACCCTCTAAGAGGAAAAGCCATGACCCAGCTTGGTGAGATCTGGCTCTAAATTGAAAGGAATAGGGCTGGCCCTGAGACTTCTTCTGCCTCTGAAATTCAGGGATGTAGGAATTTAAGGCCCCTCCCTGTCCACCAGCATCCCTCATGCTGGGTGGTCCAGACACCGCTGCTATCTTCCTGTGTTCTGGCCTTGCTGCTCAGTGTCCCATGTAAGCATTAGAGATGCTTGTTTCCCTCCCAGAACTTTCCGGATGTGTTAAAGGGCCCCCTCCCCACACCCTCTCCAGTGCTGGCTGTCACTGCTGGGTGGCAGAGGAGGCCCCCAGGAGGCCAGAGCTCCCTCTGGGGCAGCCACATATGTGCCTGTCCCCCTGGCATGTACTTTGCCAGCCTCTTTCCCTGCCTCCACATTCTCAAGTTGCATTTGATGGGCACCTGCTCTCTCTGAACTCTGAACATCTCTGCACTTGTTGACGTGACAGCTGACAAATGTCTTGGACCACCTTTCCCCTATTATTGTTGTGACATTTCAGGCTGGGAGAGTTGTTTTCATGTCATGTGGGCCAGGCTTTGGGATGCCAGGCTGGGCACAGAGGTACAGAACCCAAAGGGACCCTGCCCACTTTGATACTAGATCATGACAGTGAAGAGAGGACAAGGAGCTGGGGGAGTCAAGGCCAGCTTGGAGGAGGCAGCAGTGCAGAGAGGAGGTGGCATGACTGTGGTGGCACCTTGGAAGGCTTTGGGTGGGGGGGGGGTGGGATGGACAGGCAGGACTTGGAGATAATTCAATTTTTGTTGTTGTTCAGGCAGATCTGACATTTGGTAACCCTGTGGACCACAGCATGTCAATGCTGACTGTGGGGTTTTCTTGGCAAGGATACTGAAGTGGTATGATATTTCCTTCTCCAGCTCATTTTACAGATGAGGAAACTGAGGCAAACTGGGTTCAGTGACTTGCCTGGGATCTGAGGCCAGATTTGAACTCAGGAATATGAGTCTTCCTGACCCCAGGTCCTGCACTTAACTAATTGGAGAGGGAAGAGACTGGAAGGCTTTGGAAATCAATTGGGAGTCGGTTGCAGGAGTGCCAGTGAGATGTGCCAAGGGCCTGCTTGAAGGCTGTAGCTATGAGTGAAGACAGAGGACATTAAAAGGGCAAGGTTTGGGTGTGGGAGCTGATAAGACACATGGAGACAGACACATTAGGGAAGTCTGAAGAAGGCCCGGGTGGAGGATCAGTCTGAGGTGATGCCAGGTCATCTGGGAGCCCAAGGCTATTGGCTATGTGAGCCTGACGTTGAGGAGAGAAATCAGAGGTGGACAGATATGGGAGGAGGTCTAGCTGTAGGTGTGGATGTATGTGTGTGCCTACCTGGTATTTTATATGTGATAAATACCCACGTTTCAGAAGGGTGCTGAGCTCCAGGGATCCAGGGCAGGGATCTCCCCTTTACTTCTCCCCCCCACCCTGTGCCTAGCACAGCGCCTAGTACTCAGCAGTTCTTAGAAAAAGAGAAAGGAGATGCCGGTCTTTCCAAACTCTTACATCATCAATGGCAGCGAGAGGAAAAGGGGCTGCAATGCTCCAATTCTAGAGCTCTTTCTAGTTCTACCTGTTCTTTTTCAGGTGGACAAAGTCGAGTCCTTCAAATACAGTCAGAGCACCAAGGACAGTCTCCATGCCAAGTACAACACCAACACCTGTGCCACTGTGGTAGGAGATGATCAGTGGGGTCACTTACAGTTGGATGCCACCTCTGTTTTCCTGCTATTCCTGGCCCAGATGACAGCCTCAGGTAAGTCAGGAGGGTGTGCACATCTAGAACTCTCAGGTCAGGCTCTCTCACCTAGGGCCAGAGAGATGAGATGGCCTTCTACTGCTAAAAACTACACTGTTTAGGTTGCTTTCCAGGCCTCTCTGGGCCCAACGAGAGAGATACCGCTCATGCTTCTTAAGTGCTTGGACTCCCAGGGTATGGGGGTGGGGTGGGGGTGCAGTGAGCTCTGTGATGTAAATATATCAGAGAACGATCACTCCCCCAGTGCTTAGGGCCAGCCACTGGCCAGTAAGAAGCAGTGGTGACCACCCACCAGTGGGGATTGGAAAGGAATTACTAGTCAAGAAAATTCAGAAAAGTAGCTTCTTCTACTTTCATGTCAGCTTCACCTAGCTTTATGATGAGGGGCCAAAATTCCTTTTCTGTGAGGGGCTTCAGTGGGTTTTGCTATCCTGGATCTGGGGCCTCTTAGCTGGCTTCTTGTGGAGGTATGGACCCTCTGGATTTTAAAGGAGAGTCGTAGGGGTGTTTTGTCAAATTTGACTGGTCTCATATCAGAAAATGGAATTAGGAATTCTTTTATTCACCATAGACTCATGTAGGAGTATTGGAACATGACAAGGGATGATCTTTTTCTTTTTTCTGTTTTTTGGATAATTAGTCATGTTTATGTCCAATGTAAGATAGAGCTTTCAGACATATTAAATCTAGAACTCTGATTTTAAATTCTTTTGTTTTCTTTTTCTTAGTAGCATAATAATAGTATAGCACTTAATAGTATTTTATTTTTTCCAATTGCGTGCAAAGAGTTTCCCACATCATTTTTGTAATATGTTGAGTTCCACATTTTTCTCCCTCCCTCTTTTCTTTCCCTTCTCCCTCCCCCAGACAGCAAGCAGTCCGATACAGGTTATACATGTGTAATCACATTAAGCCTATTTCCACATTTGTCATGCTGTGAAAGAAGAATCAGAACCAAAGGAAAAAGTCACAAGAAAGAAAAAACCCCCACAAAAAATGGAAATAGTCTGCTTCAATGTGCATTCAGACTCCCTAGAGATCTGCACTTGATAATGCTTATGGGGTAGCTAATGCATGAGATGGTCAAGTGAGAATTCAAAATGATCTTAACAGGCTTAGAAGAGGAAATTTAACAGGGAGAAATGGAAGGTTCTATACTTGGGTTCAAGTGCATTGTGAGGTAAAGCAGGGTTAGGGAACAATCTATGTGAAAATGACATGAGGGTCTGGGTGGATCCCTCAAACTTGAGATGAGTTGGCAGCATACGCCTGTTGTAGGCTGCGTGGAATGGCCTCAGGTCTGAGATTAGGTAAATCATTGTCTTCTGTCCTGGGCAGACTGTCACATCAGCAGCCTTAAGTTCTGAGCACCACATTTTAGAAAGGTTGTGGATCCACACACAGAATGGCAGCCAGGATGGTGAGAGATATGTTGTCAGTCTAGGGAAGAGAAGGCTCAAGAGGAGGAACACAAGTCTGCTCTTCTAGTCTTGAAGGGCCCTTAACTGGAAGAGGTCTTAGACTTGTTCTCCTTAGCCCCAAGCAGAATGAAAAATTATGTGTGTCACAGGGCAAGAGGGGCCAACTTAATTTGGATTGGAACCACTTCCTAATAGTGAGAGCTGTGCTACCTTGGGGTCTGGCAGCTCCCCTTCCTGAAGGTATATATGGAATATATGTTCTAGCTGGGATTCTGTGCCAGGTGGGGGTTGGACTAGGAACCTCTACTTTCTGTCGGGCCTTTTCTTAATGACTCTGGTTGGCATTATGAACCTTAATTATTGTATTGCTCTACAATAGATATAACATTTCATCGTTGTGCTGGATTTAATGATCATCTGTCTCCCTGGTGCCACGCTCTCTCCTGAGCCCCTGTTCCACATTATAAACCTCTTTTTGTACATTTCAGATTGGATGGATGTCCGGAGGGCATCTCATACTCACCATGTCTAAATCTGAACTCATGTTCCCCCAACCCCCTTTCAAGCTTTCCCATTTCTATCGCAGGCACCACCATCGTGCTGATCTCCAACTTGGCCTTAGCTTCACCTCCCCACTTCATGTAGCTAATTAGTTGTTAAATCTTCCTCCTGCACACATCTCCTGTTTGATCTCTTCTCTTCCCTCATGCAGCATGTCCGGTCTGAAACGTTGCCCCAGCCTCCTAATCAGGCCTCCCTGCCTTTCCAATCCAGCCTCCACTGCTGCCACAGTGATTTTCTTTACCTGCACATTTGACCTTGTGAACACTCCAGTGACTCCCTCTTGCCTCAAGGATGAAATATAAACTCTTCTGTTTAGCTTTTTGAAGCCTTACCCGATCTGACCCTACCCTTCTTTCCAGCTTCTATCCCTCCATCCTTGCCTTGTATCTAACTGCTGGGCAGATATTGGTCTTTATTCTTTGGCTTTTTCTACTGCATATACTTTCATATGTATGTGTTGTCTCCCCTGATAGACTCTAAGCTCTCTGAGGGCAGAGATTTCTGTTATTGTGTCTCTGCTGTTCCTCTAGGTCAGGCCCCTGTGGCTAGTGAAGGGTGTTTGCTCTAGCTTCCCTCCCCTTGCCCTTCCCCATGTCTAAGCTCCTCCTCATCTGCTATCCCCCTTGGGTGACTCAGGTAGGACATAACCTTCCTTAAGCTTGTTGAGTCTGAAACTATCACCATTCAACCAGTTGGAAATTGGGGGCTCTCGACTTGTCTCATCTTGTCTGCAGCATAAGCCATGTGGCTTTGGGCCAGACAGCAGTTTTCATCCACATTCATAGATCTCTGCTGGGCTTGGTTGGTAGCCACATTCCTGATAGCTGAGATCACCAAAGGACCCTGCACACAAAGCCCTAGTCACCTCCTGTGTACAAGGCTGTCCAAGAGGGCCAACAATCCCAGGGGATCCCCACTGCTACGCTTTGTCTTTCAGTGTTTCTCAGGCCAACGCCAGGATTTGTGTGTGTTGATTGAGGGGGGTGGGAATTCGGCCTCCCTTCCAGAGTAGAACGGCATCCTGTCCTGGACATTTGCATTCCCTGACCTTAGATAAATAACTTGACTTTTCTGTTTCCTCATCTGTCCGCTAGAGGGGGGTGGGGAAGGTGGCCTTGCTGGCCTCTGAGGTCCCTCCCAGCTCTGGGTCTGCCATGGGCCTGGGACTCTGGAATGAGAAGGGGTTTATGCTCAGTGTTTAAGCCAGTTTCTATATTCTGTTCTGTTCTCAGGGCTCCACATCATCCATAGCCTAGATGAGGTCAATTTCATACAGAATCTTGTGTTTTACATTGAATCTGCTTATAAAACAGCTGTAAGTATTCCTCTGGGAGCAGGCTCCTTGACCTAGTAATGGGCCTTTGTCCTGTACGGCCTTGTCTCTGCCTTGATGCTGATCTGCTGTAAGGAGGGGGGCCCCTGGGTTCTTAAGGGCTCTGCTGTAGAGGCTGAGCACTAGCTGTTCCTGCTGCACTGGCAAGCTTTCAGGCCTGGGTCTGGTTTTGGAGGACCAGAGAGGTTCACCAGTAATAGTGTGGCTGCCTCCCATAGCAGCCCAGGAAACATCTCAGTTCTTTTTGCCAAGTGCAGCTAAGCCCTTTGCAACCATAAACATATAGAAGGGTGAGCTCTTCTAGGCTGCCAGGGGTCCCCTGGGGTGAGGTTGTGTTGCAGTCTTGGTGTCAGGCATTGCTGGGACATGTCTAGGCTCTCTCTGTTCTTTCCTTTGCTATTAATGCTGGGCTCCTACTAGCTCCCAGGGTGGTTGCTCCTAGTTGTTCCCCTGCCATGTGGTCCAGGGCCGTGTGTATCATGGGGGCGTCAATGGGGATCTGCTGACCAGGCTGTTGTTTTTCTGGCAGGATTTTGGCATATGGGAACGTGGTGATAAGACCAACCAAGGCATCTCCGAGCTGAATGCGAGCTCTGTTGGAATGGCAAAGGTAATTCTCTTTAACTGTAATTAAAAATACAAAGTTTGTCTTCCCTGGAGCCGAGCCCTGTTGGCTCACCATGTGTACCAGGCATGGCAGCCTGACCCAGGTGGACAGTCTGTAGACCCAGTGAATGCTAATGGAGCCCAGAGACAACCTACAACTGACCAAGAAGCCCCTCTCTGGCATCTGTGGCAAGGGGCAACTAACTTCTGTTTGAACTTCTTCAGTGTTCAGCAAGAATTTGGAGTAGAGTGGCAAGAGCTCTTCATTTGGAGGTAGCAGACTTGGGCCTCAGGTTCCTCCTCTGTCAAATGAGGGAGTTGGATTTGATGGCTTCATAGCTCTCATTCTATGACCCTTTGAACTTGCTACCTCCTAACATTGATTCTGGTCCATTGCTAGACAGCCCCAATTGGTAGAAAGTCCCACGTAGGACCTCAAACTGAAAGGGGCATTAAAGGTTACCCCTGTGGCAGCACCTCCTGGGTTTTTAAACTCATTCCCATGTGTCACAGGCAATGTGAGGGACAAATCCATACTGAGGAGCAGGAATAGACCCACATGGGCATGTACAGTGAATAGGTCCAGATGGATAGAAGGCCAGATGGACGGACACATCAATTGTCAGGGAGACAGACATGACATAGAAGTCACCATGCAGATGGACAGGGAGATACAGAAGCAAACATATTGAAGTAGAGGGCACAGAGAGACAGAAGATCTGGCTACAGGGAGAGGGAGGGGACATGGATAGACAACCCAGTGGCACACACAGTGGCAGGGGGGAGACCTGGACAGATGTGAAGAAGCACGTGGGGCCTCCTAGACAGGTGTGGGGACACACAGATGTATAAAGGAACAGCAGAGATAGATGGGTGACCTGGAAAAGGAGACACCCAGGCACACACAGCTGGAAGGAGATGCAGACAGACAGAGGGAGGACAAAAAGAGGCCCATAGGACCAGATATGTGGAAACACACATTGATGGGGACACACAGACATTGGGGGGATTCAAAATACAGAAAGAGGGGACACAGAAGGGAATGGATACATATGTAGGTTGGGAAGACGCACAGACCATTGGGGTGGGTTCAGTTATTGTCTCTATGTGGATGGTTCCCTTGTCTATGTGTCTCACTTCTCTCCTGAGCTCTAGCCTCCAATTCCAACTGTCTTTTGGCCATGTCAGCCCTGCTATCCATAGACATGGAGCCTGTCTCTAGGTCCACGTCACCAGTCACCCATTAAACATTTCCAGCTGGGGGCGCTGCATCCAAAGCAAAACTCTCATCCTCCACCTCTTCCCTCACACTCACCATGTGTCTTGCTCTTCCTCTCCTTTCATGCCTCTGCTGGGTCTCCAGACCCCTCCAGGTCAGCTGTTAAAGTCATTTTCCTGAAGCGCAGGTCTGACCATGTGACCGTTCTCCCCATTACTGGGTGAGTTACCTTCAGGATCGAATATTTCCTCATCTGTTTGACATCGAAAGCTCTTCACAGCCTGATTCCTGCCTGTCTTTCTCTCATACTCACACCTCATTGCTGTTCCTCACATACAACGTCCCACTCTTCTGCCTCCAGGCTTTTGCACTGATTGCCCCCTCTTCCTGGGAAGGCATCACTTTCTCCATTGTCCCCAGCTGCTAGGCCACTTTCCTAGAGCTGGTGTGCATTCATTTGGCATAAATTTTCTTTCTTTTTGGGGGAAATAGTATTTTGGGTTTTTTCAGTTACATTCAGCATTTATTTTTTTTTATCAGATTTGTTCCAAATCAGTTCCAAATTTTTCTTCCCCCCTTCCCAAGATGGCAAGCAATCTGATGTTGGTTATACATATTACACATATGTTGTTTTCCCATTCAAATGTAAACTCCTTGAAGGCAGGGCTATCACCCATTCTGGAACATGCTTGTTGATTGCTGGATTCATTGAGTTGCATATTCCTAGAGACTTCCCAGAAAAGAGGGCCCAAAACCCTTCCCTCTGAACCTTCCTCCACGTGCATGACCGAAGGAAGGGCACCAGAAGTGTTGTCAAGGACACAGCTGTCACTGCCATGATGACAAAGAGACCTCAGACAAGTTGCAACATGGCCTGGGCCTCCTCCTCACACACAGGCGCACACACACACACGCAGAGGCCACAGCCACATGAGAAAGCCACCCAAGCAGCAGAGCCCCCCCAAGACCCACCAGCCTGCCAAGAACAGGGGTCTCCTCCATCTCATTCCATCTCATTCTCTCTGCCAGACCTGCAGCATGGTGGTAGGCCTGCCCCAAGCTTCTGGCTCTCCCTGAGGCAGCACTAGAGGCTGATGGGAAGCCCGTGGAGTCTCCTGGGAATGGATGATGGTTCATCTCCTTGGGCTAAGTCCCATGTGTGCTGCAGCATGCCAGGCCAAGGAGTCCCTGTGGGCCATCAAATGTCTCCATCTTGGCCATTCTCTGTGCTTTGCTTGGATTGCTCCTTTGGTGTAGTAATCCTACTTTTTTCTTTTTAAAGGGCTGAACACTAATAGTGTTGCTCACTCATTCAGCAGCCTTCTGTGGTGCATGGAGGGAGATGTAAAACTCACATCCAACAATGCAGTCTAGCCACAGAGAATGGGCAAAGGCTTTTGGAGATGCCACTGTGTCTGTCCACATGCTGTACACAGGACAGTGGAGGGCAGAGACAGGAGACAGATCTGTGAGTTCTCAGGCGTTTGTCTGTTTGCTTGCTGTTCGCAGGCAGCCCTGGAAGCTTTGGATGAGTTGGACCTGTTTGGTGTGAAGGGTGGGCCCCAGTCCGTAATACATGTCTTGTCAGACGAGGTCCAGCACTGCCAGGTGAGAAAACAGAAGCTCCAATTTGCTCTGCCTGAGTTTGAATCATGCCATGTGCTTGGACCAGTGAGCCTTGGAGATGGGCTGTGGGCCTGTTTCCCTGCTGAGTGCCCACCACCATTTTAGGGGGAGGACTCAGCCCCTGGGATAACTGGCAATGGCATTCTCAAAGCTTTTCCTTTTCTAGATTCACAGAGCTGCCTTTGGTGGTAGCCCCAAAGTCACAGGAGACAATCCTGGCAAAGTGTTTGGGGTCAGGCTAGAATTAATGTAGGACTTGGGGCTTTCAGGGTCCTCTCTGCTGGGACAGGGAATTAGGACTTTTTGGATACCACCCAATGAGAACCTTGGAGTATGATGTGGAACACAACTTTGGGGATTAAGTTTGTAGCTCATGGCATATACGTTGACCTTGGAAGTTATTTTAAAAAAGGCTTTGCCTGTTTGGGAGAAGGCCCATGTGAGATGCTGGCAGTGGCAGTCTCATGCGAAGCTGCTCAGCGGCTACAGTTTTCCTTGTCTAAACACATTTTCAGTTGTTTGAACAGTTGCTCATGGGCTAATGAGGCTTGAGGGATCTGTACCTATTAGCAGCAGGCAAGGGCAGCTCTGGGAGTACAAAGAGTGACTTCTGCAGTGAGTATAGCTCCAAATCTCTTGCTTCATGCTGAAGTTGTCAGACTTGGCTCTGCCATTTACCCCCCAGAGTAGACTGGACTCCATATTTGGGAGCAGGGTTTGCTGGGTCTGACCAGATGAGACAGTGGAGGCAAGCCTGACCTGTCAGTTGGCTGTCTGGATGTCTCCCCAAAGGGCCTTGCAAGAGGCCTCCTCTTTGGAATGAACCTTCCAGAGCAAAGGGGCTTGTTGTATGGGTCCTAAAGACTTGCCTAATAAAGGCCCTTCCCTTCCTCTCTCTTAGTCTATCCTCCACTCCATGCTGCCCCGGGCCTCAACGTCCAAAGAGGTGGATGCCAGTGTCCTTTCTGTGATTTCCTTCCCAGCATTTGCAGTAGAGGACAGCCAGTTGGTGGAGATTACAAAGCAGGAAATAGTCAACAAGCTTCAGGTGAGTCGCTCTCTGGGCCCTTCTCTCACCCAGTGCCAGCTTCAGATTCAGCAAGTGCTGGCCTCTCCACTGGTTTATAGAATGGGGACAGCAAGGAGACAAAGATAAAAACCAAAAAGAATCAAGAAAACTGAAAAAAATCAATACCGAAGGGACCTCAGCTCATCTGCTCCAGCAGAAGAAGCCGAGTCCAAAAGGCTCCCAAAGAGTCCGGGAGTGCGGTCCAGTGAGCTCTTACAGCCAGATCCTTTGGCTCCAAGTCCAAAGTACTTTCACTGTCCTCCTCAGACATCACTGAGGCAGGTAGGAAGCACAGTGTATGAACACTGGGCTTGTAGTCAAGAAGACCTGAGTTCAAATCCAGCTTCAGACACACACTTACTAGCTGTGGGACCCTGGGCAAGTCATTTCACTGCTGTCTGCCTCAATTTCCCCATATGTAAAATGGGGATAATGATAGCCCCTACCTCCCAAGGTTGAGATCAGATCTGCAAAGCACTCAGCAGGTGCTTAAGAAATGCATTTCCCATCAAGCTCCCCAGTCCATACCACTGGGCCCACTGGGTGGAGAAGGACTATTCTCTGTGAGTATAGCCTGGACAGGATGGGCAAAGAAGAAAGGCCCTGTAGCCCCAGAGACGGGGAAGAGGCAGGGCTTGGCCTTGTTGGGCCCAGAAGAAAGGCCCTGGGAGCCACAGGGAGGGTAAAGAGGCAGGGGCTCAGCCTTGCCGGGCCCAGGGGCTTTGGCAACAAAACAGGCTCCTTCAGTTCTCTGGTCAGAGCCATAATCCTGAAATCAGCAGCTCAGTGGTGAAGCAGAGGGCTCAGAGCTCCCAGTTATTTGGAAGTGGGCTTGTGCCCAGTGCTTGGCTGGCGCATTCTTCTGCCCTCTGTGTCTGTACAGAGACATAGGATTCTGATGCTCTGTTTTCCTCTTGTTCCCACCCCCAGGGTCGTTACGGCTGCTGTCGCTTTCTCCGAGATGGCTATAAAACCCCCAAAGAGGTGAGTTTCTTTCCGCTTGGCCTCCCCCACCCCCGCCTAAGGCGAGCAGAGTTTGTTCAGTGCCAAGGACTTGGGGCACCTGTTTCAGTTGAGCTATCTCCCCTAGGTTACAGACAACCTTGTGGGTTTTTTCCCAGAGCTCCTAAGGACTGAAAACTTGGTTGGTTACGGCCTTTCTAGAATTTGGATGCCAACAGTGGCAGGGCCCCCTGGATTAGTAGCTGGAGTTTAGAAGAGGCAGACATAGGCAACCCTCTGCTGTACCAGCTTTCTTCTTTGCTAGCTGGCAGCTGGCTGTGGATGAAGGTTTCAGAGTTTCGTTCCCCTTGCCTTGAAGCAGAGTCCTAGGGAGAAGCTGGGACCCCTTATGAAGGGCTGGCCCAGGGCATGCTCTCTGGCAGTACTGAATGTCTTCAGACTCATGGCTCTGCTGACTTTTTCAAGTCAGGGGGGTCCTGGAGACATGGCCCAAACTCTTCAGAAATGTGTGGCCTCCCCCTGCTGCCTCTACTACCTCAACTCCCATTCACTTCTGTGTCCTTGCCAGCTGCCTTCCGGCTTGTCTCCGTCACCAGATCCAGTGCCCTTCCTGAGGCTTCCCCTGCCCCCAGATATGCACTAGCTTGATGACCCTGGGCAAGTCAACACCTCTGACCCTTAGTTCCTCATCAGGCCCTTTCAGCTCTGTGTCTGGGATCTTTATGTACCATTTCACACAGTTAATCCCCCACCCTCTACCCCTGACCTCCCCTTGGTTTCTCTGACACTGCACTCATTCACTCTGCCAACCAACATGCCAGTGAGACCTTTGCTTGGCTCTTATACCAGCCCTTCCTCTTCCCCTGACCTCACCCCCCAGCGGCAGTGGCCAGGGCAAAGGTAGAATCTGCCCAGAATCCTCTCCTTTACATTCTGTCCTTCCTCCACAGTCATTCAATGCAGCTAGTCTCCGGGGTGTTCCACCTGACTCTTGATTTCCAGCCCCGACCTCTCTCTTCTACTCCAATCCTGCATTTTCAGTGATCCGATAATAGACACTTTCACTTGCATATCTTGAATCTCAGCATATTTCCTACCTATACTCACATTTCTGGTCTTTCTGAGGGATCCCTTTAGGATCATCACTCCCTAGGTAGCAAGCCTGGGGTCAACTTTGCTTTGTTGCTAGAAAACTTTAGGGAGGGACATGAACAGGTGGCTTGGCCTCCACACTATTAATACTGGGGGTACCCTGTGCCATCTATGACTGGCCCCCTTATCACCTACATCAGAACCCGACATGTAGAGAGCACTTCTCAAACATGATCTGTCAGGATCAGGGGACTGATTGGCAGCATTCCGTGACCTCTGATCCCAGTGTGCTCCAGGGACCAGAAAGAGGTTCACAAGGTTTGGCGAGGGCACAGATGGCCACTGGAAGCCAGCCCTTTGGTGGATTCCTGTGCCTAAGCCCTCCAGCTGCTAACAGGAGAATCTAAGACACAGGGCTTGTCCCGGAGCACAGGTACCACACGGGCAGACACATGACTCCTTGCCATGAAAGGCTCTACCTGCTTCTGTCTGGTGGCAGGTGGCCCAGAGGCCTAGGTTCTCCTTGCTTTGTCTCCTTTTGCTTGCTGCCAGGCGGTCTTGGAGTGGAATAAAGGCTGCTGCCCTTCTGTGGGCTGTTGGCAGTGGCTGCTTCTTCTCTGCTTCTCTGATCATGGTGACACAGGCCAGGCCTTGGTTTTCGCAGGATCCCAATCGTCTGTACTATGAGCCAGCTGAGCTAAAGCTGTTTGAGAACATTGAGTGTGAATGGCCCTTGTTCTGGACCTACTTCATCCTGGATGGTGTCTTCAGTGGCAACATGGAACAGGTATGGTGGCCTGCAGTTGGAAGTGGCTGAAAGTCTTCTCCAAGATAGTCCTGAGATCCCAGTGAGCAGTTCTCAGGCATCTGACTGAGCTGTCTGTGGAGCAATCAGAGGCCCCTACAATCTCTCCTGGATGGAATCTTAAGAGAGCAGAAACACAAAAGAGCCATGGCAGTGTTTGCTCACCTGTCTGGTTAGCCTTGGGGTATGAAGGAGTTCCATGCCTGGGTCTGTCTTCCTTGTCATCCCAATCCCTGCCCTAATACTAGGGACTGACGTTCCCTGAGACACCCTAACTGCCCAGTTCTATAATCTCTTCAACTTCGAGACCTCCTCCTCCTCTTCCTTTCCACCTTGGCCACACCCAGGGGGAGTCACAGCCTCAATCTCATCAACCCCCAAGTATTCTACTTTCATAACCAAGAACCCAGAAATTCTTTTATTAGATCTGAACCCTCTGCCTCACAATTCCTGACCCTGTACTTCATCCTCGACCATGACTTCCAGTCCCTCCTTTCACCCTTCAGTTCAGTTCAAGCACCACTTCTTGAGCCCTGCCTCCCCTATCACCTGTTTTGTGCATATTTATGTGGGGAGGGGGATTGTCTTAGGCCTCCAGGTGGGGCAGCATGCACGGGAATAGTAGCAGCAGCTTTCCAGGCTTGTTGTAAGAAGCAGATGAGGTGATATGAACTCTCTGCAAACCTCCAAGTACTAGCTAAATGCTAGCAGGATTGGACACAAGTGCCTGGAGGGAGAGCCTCGGCTCTGGAGAGCTACCCCCACAGGTCCTATGCCCAGTCCTGGAGGAGAGAAAAGGCTTGCAGAGCTCAGGGGAAGGTACTTGGCAGATATTTGCAGATAATCATGATTATTTCCCACCAACACTCACTGGGATCGTTCCCTGATGCTAGTAATTAGCACTGTCGGAGTTCCAGACACTCCTGGCAAACAGCCGTGAGTCCTTACACCATGCATGTGAAATCAAACGTGTTCTCCTTTGGGCCAGGTGGGCCAGGTACCTATTTCCCTGTCCTCCTGCTGGCCCCTAGCAGGCTCCTTTACCTTCAACTTCCCCTTCTGGCTGCATAGACTCTGCTCTCACTGCTTGGCTCCCTAACCCTTGGTCTGGGCTTTGAGCACCTCAGGTGATAGTCTACCCAGCCTAGGTCAGTAGGTGGTCTGCTCTCCCTTGTTCATGGCCTAGCCCCAGAAGGCCCACCTTGGTCCTTTGATTCTACCCACCTTGCTGCCTGCAGTCCAGGATGAAGCTCCTTGGCAGTAGTCCCATGCCCTCCCAGGGAAGGACCCTAAGATCCTTGCTTTCCTTTGCAGGTCCAAGAGTACCGGGAAGCTCTGGAAGGGGTCCTCATCAAGGGCAAGAATGGGGTTCGCCTTCTACCTGAGCTCTACAGTGTCCCCGCTGAGAAGGTGAGCAGAGTGTGTCAGGAGAAGAAGCGCCCCCCCACCATCACAGGATTGGCCTTCTTTAGGATGCCTGGATCTCTCAGGACTCAGGCAGGCATGGCCTTGATTTTTGAGGGCCCAGGAATGAGTCTGTGTTTTTATCAATCGCAAGTTTTAAGGGCAGCCACAGAGACTGTGCTTCAGGGCCTGAATTTTAGGGGTGGGCATCTGTGGTGAGGCAGGACTGGAATGATGTGCCTGAGAAGCTGCCGTATTTGATGGCCACTTCTTGTGCCAGGGATTGGTGGCCTAGACCTGGGCTAGCTGAGAACTCATCCATGTTCTCCATAGACAACACCTGGGGCTCCTTTGTTTACAGGACCCAGCTGGAACACTTTAAGACCTGAGGAGACATTCTTGTGTTTCCCTGGAGGTGTATGGAAGGAACTCCAGGCTAGCCTCCCTGGGTCCCAGAACTCTAGAATTGTTTCCTGTCTCTAACATTCGAAATTGCTGCTCATATGACTTCTTTTAGGTTGATGAAGAGTACCAACATCCTCACACTGTGGACCGAGTGCCCATGGGCAAGCTGCCTCACATGTGGGGCCAGTCCCTGTACATCCTGGGAAACTTGATGGCAGAGGTAAGAGCCCTGACCCCTGTCAGGTGCGCCACGTCTGAGGTGGGTATCGTGTGTCCAGTGGAACAAGCAAAGCCGGGCAGATGCCTGAGGAAGAGCAGCCAGAGGAGGGGACAGTGTGTAGCCAGGGTGGACAGGATGCCTGTCTGCAGCCACGTGAAGGAAGGCTTAGCTTTGTCACACTTTGCCAGAGAGCAGGCCCAAGGAGCAGCAGTGAGGGTTCTTGTGTCAATGCCAGCTGTCCCCAAGTGATGTTAAGAGATGCTGTTATTGGCCTTTCCAGGGTTTTCGTTTGACATTCTTGGAGTGAGGCCCTTTCTTGGGAAAGTTACTATCATGATTCTTAGAAATAGTGATCACATAAGTTGTTCTCTGGTGCTTAGGGATTTGCACAACTCTTTTCTCACCCACCTGAGGGTTGCAGCCAGCCTGTGGGGCAGGTCCAACTTATCTCCATCCATGAGCTGAGGTGGCAGGCCACCTGCTGTTCCTTGAAGAGCTTCTAGAGAGGACTGCTCCTAGTCTGGGGGAGCTGAGGCTGGCCCTAGGCTTTTGGGGAGCTTGGGCAGCTTGGAACTGGCCCCTTTATGTTTGTCATGAGCTTGGCAGTGGTGCCCTCCAGAGCTGTCATGAATGTGGAGACAAGTTCTGGGGTGTCTTGGGAAGGCTTGTAGTCATGAGGTGCTCATGGTGGTTGTTTCAACAGGACTTCCTCAAGTAAGTGAGCCTTCCATCTGAATTTAGAAGAGATGAAGGCCATGGGGGAGGGGTAGCAGTGGGAGACTTCTGGCTGAGAGAATCATGAGAGGGAAGACCCAAAGGGATGCTAAGTGAACCTTCAGGTTTTCAGGGTCTTTAGAAGGGGCTCCCCCACTTCTAGCCCAGGGCCTTGGACACAGTAGAAACCTTATTCATGTATGTTGGATTGCAGCCATTTGGAGTGGCCCCAGCAACCCTTCACATGACTCTGATGGCCTCAAGACCTCGTGCTCATGTATTACCCCTGAGTCCCCCCAAATGACTTTTTTATGTTTTGGCTTTAGTTAACTGTTCCTTTTGTTTCCCTCCAGTTGAATGTAAGCTCCTTGAGATCAGGGATTGTTCAGCAGTGAGTGCAGTGCCGGGCATACAGTAGGGGCTTAGTAAATGTTTATCGAGTGAATGAATAAAAATCACTCACTTAATGCTTATGTGGAAACAATGCACGGAATCTAGCTGAGGTATGGCCATGTTCACAGACAGTCCTCTCATAATGCCTTAGGGCATCCAGCCCGACCTCTGCCAACCTCTACTTTTCTTGTGTATTGCTTCTGAGTTGCAACTTCTGACTGAGCCCCCAGCTCACATTCTAGGTCTTCCCCCACCTAGAGACCTTTTCATGCAGGCCCACTTGCAGCCCATGTGCCTCCTCCGGCCTTTCTTTTAGCTCAGTGTTCCCATATTCTTTGGCTCACTGGGTTTGTGTCTTCTCGCCATCCAGGCCTCTGGTTGTCACTGTCCCTTCTACCAAGTGACTGAGGAAATTAAGGTTCTGCAAACAGCCTCTTCTTGGAGTGGCGTTGGGCACTAGGTGGCGCACCTGCCCAAGCCTTGCGCTTGGACTTCAGAAGACCTGATTTGGAATAACAGCTCACACCCTTATTATCAGTGTGACTCCCAGCAAACTAGCCGATCAGTCAAGCATTTATTAAACACCTTCTGTGTGCAAGACACTGGTCTACACTAGGAATACAAAAAAAGAGCAAAAGATAGTTCCTCTCTCAAGGAACTTCAAAGTCGTTTAATATCTCTCAGTCTCAATTTTCTGATCTGGAAAATGGGGATGGTATGAGCACCTACCCCAGAAGGTTGTTGTGTCCCAAAAGTCTTGGTGCAGTCTTAAGCTTGGGGCACCCCAGATGTGTAAAGCTTAAAGTGCAATATAAATGTTCGTCACTATTGTTGTAACTCTTCTTATTATCATGCCTGCTTTATAGATGAGGGAACTGAGGCTCAGAGAGACGATGTGAGTGGCAGAGGTGGCCCAATTGTAATGGACACCATGAGGCAGTCTGTGAGCCCACCACTCATTCCAAAGCCCTTTGGGTCCAGCCATGGGAGCAATGCTTGGCCTACAAGGCCACTCTGAGGCATTGCTGCCTGAGGAATGGGTTCATATGCTGACATGTGCCATGGCCCTGATCTCTCTCCTTTGAACCCCAAGGTTTGACTTCATTTCTCCTTGTACTTAGGCTAGAGCAAATGGCAGGAATGGCAAGTAAAAGGAAAAGCAGAAAATGGTGAAACCGAGGCTTAGAAACATCGCTGATGGCTTTTGTTCATCAGCTTCATTTTCTGCTAAACCAGGGCTTCTTCACCTTCTCTGGGTCCTGGGTCCTTTGGCAGCCTGGGGAAGCCTGAATACCCTGGAATGAGGTGTTGGAATGAAGCAAAAAATGAAATGCATAAGGTTAGAAAGGAAACCAGATCTGTTGAAATATAGCTATCAAAATGTTTACCCAAACATGGTCATGGGCTCCAGATTGGGAACCCTTCACTAACCCTGCTTTCCCTGCCCAGAGAGCCTTCTCCTAAAACAAATTGTTGAGAGGGGGGGGGCGAGGGAGGGAGGGAGAGGAAGAAGGGGGGAAGAGAGAAAGGGAGAGAGAGAGAGAGAGAGAGAGGGAGAGAGGGAGAGGGAGAAGAGACAGAGGACAGGGAGAGGGAGGAAGAGAGAGAGAAAGGGAGAGAGAGAGAGTAACAGACAGGACAGAGAGAGAGGGAGAGAGAGACAGAGAAAGAGGGAGGGAGGGAGGGAGAGGGAGAGAGAGAAAATGAGAGGGAGAGAGAGGGGGGAGGAGAGAG